>JAOXNX010075535.1:0-10162 GCA_028566075.1 Solidago caesia
TATTAAAGTAAAAGACAAAAAAAAAAAAAAGAAAAGAAAAAGAATGAAAAAAAGCGATTTACAGGGACCAGTCATGCAATTTTCAGAAAATGTTTACACCTTCTTCTTCGACCATTCATACATACATACAGTTCTCTCTCTATATATATATATCTGTATATATATGTGTATCTATATCTATATTTCAGTGGGTTTAAAGAAAAAAAAAAAAAGTGGATCCTCACCGTTGCCAACGGCTACTCTCCTCGATCCACGTTTTTCCCCTCGCCCAGCCGCCGATCCATATGGATCGCCTGAAGCTCGAGCCGCCTACACGGGGCGGTGTACCCGGCGATTTCCGGGCGGTTGGAGGCCGGACCGCCTGCCCACCCGCTCCACTCCGCATGGCCTTACAAGTCCATAATCATGACATGTCATATCAGCTTTTTATAAACTTATTACTATACTCGTATAAACTTCAAAATTTTGTAATTGGGTCCTAATACATTTTTATTAATATATTTGTTAGATAGATGAAATATGAGTAAAGATGAAAGTGGGTCCCAATAATTTCTTTTATATATATAAATCCATGGCTATAAATCAATGTTTTTAAAACCGGGTCGGACCGGCCAGTTAAATTGGTCGGATCGGTGCGCGGTCAATAGGCCGGTTTTTTAAACCCATTTTTTTAGTGGTCCGGTTTAATGGTTCGAACCGGCCGGTTTTGACCGGTTTGGTTTTTTTTTATATTATTATATAATTTTTATGATTATGTGTATACTTTAATGTTATTTTTAGTTGTTTGTGAACGTTAAAACATATATTTTCTTTGGATTATAACTATTTGATATTATTTTTGAATTAATTGTAACAAGTTTAGTAGCATTAGAAAAGGAAAAAAAAAAACCAAACGGTTCTACCGGTTCAACCGCTCGCGTTTGACTGGCCGATTCGTCGAAAAATAAAAAGAAAGAGGCGCTTAAACATCCACGTATATGCCTTTACCAATATCCTCGTTATTAAGGCTATTCGGAATGAGGCGAAAAGGGCCCCGACACCGCCCCTTTCCGCCTGTTTGCCACCGTGAACATTGCCCCGAAGGGCGGAAATGGAAATTTTTTTTGCCTCCCGGCACCAATCTTCCGCCCGGCACTTCCCTACTAGCCGTTTAAATATACATATATATATATATATAGAGAGAGAGAGAGATAAACAGATCTTGCAGAAGATGAAGTAGACAAGAAGAAGAAAAGATATAGATATAGATATATAGTGTGTAGTGAATTTAGTCAAACTCTTTTGTTTTGGATTATTATTATTTATTTATTATTATTATTTTTTTAAAGTAAATAAATAAATAAAGTATTGTATTTATATATAGATATAGATATATAGTGTCTAGTGTATTTTATATAATGTATTTTTAAGTATATAAATGTATTTGTGTTAAAAAAAAAAAATTAAAAAAATTTGAAGGATACCCCAAAAAAGGATGTTTCACTCCCACAAAAAGGAGAGACATCTTTTTGGGGAGGCACCGCCACATGACGGAAGACGCCCCCATGTGGGGTGCCTCACTCCTCGTAGTCTAACACGTTATATTCAACTTTTACGAGTAATAAGTCTTAAGTTGAAAAGTCTTGATCTTTAATTATATATACGAGTAATAAGTCCATTCAAATTCCAACTCCACGATATCAAAGTTAATGTTATTTTATTCAACTTAATTAATGTTATTTTATTCAACTTCTATCGTCTCCGCGTAATAACACGTTTGTGTGCTTTATCGTAATATTTATTGTTTCTTTTGTATTTTTTTTATATTTTTTTAACAGTCTATATATCTATTAATATACTCTCGTACAGATTTAATATATATATAGTACAATTCATATAGTAATAAATAAAATCTAAATATTCTTCATTTGGTCTTCATAACGATAGTTTGATGTTGCCAACATGTATCATGAAAATATTGGTCAAGATTTAATATTTTTATATTAGTAATTTGGCAATGACATGACCCTAATACCTAAAGTCATGATAGTAAAATATAATTTATATCGTTTTACAATTTCATCTATCTATGTTTTATTTAGGAATATATATGAATTATTATTTATCAATTAATTTAACATATCACGTGGATTAGAGTAAATATAATTTACTTATAAATAACAATTGTTGATATTAATGTCTTTATGTGATTGTTTTATAGCATTAAAGGAAAACAATTTATTGGTTAGATTTTTACATGATTTGTTTTGCAGGTGATTATTTTTTAAGTACACATCAATTTCTTTTCAATAATTATACTTATTTTGGGTTGTCATATTAAAGTTAAAGTTTTAAATGGCTAAATTATAAACTTATATGGATTTTGTTATAAACTATTAATCTAATATTTTTTTTCTATTATATAACTTTTATTTATTGTATTTTGAAATTTATTTTTCATAAATGCTGAAAATATAAATGACAGTGAAAAATAAATGAGTATGGTAACAATGAATATAATAAAAATTTTAATATAAAAATTTAATTGTATTAGGTTTTTATATCTTTATATTGATTAATTAAAAAATTTAATTATTTATGATATTAATCAACCGTGTGTACTTGTAAATTCTATAAACGTATGGGTATCTAATTGTGGTACCAGGGCTAAGGTTTCCACCATTACCTTTTTTTAAGCAAAAAAATGGATATATGTATATAGGTTTAGATGATTAGGATAATAATTATAATAAATATGTTTTTTACAAAAGATATACTATAAAAATGGTAACAATAATAAGGATAATATTTAAGTATATATTTATCTAATAATTAAATAATAGTTTTAATATATATGGTATCTATAAAATAAGATATATTTTATTAGTATAGACTGAAAAGACACATGTCGTTTAAATATTACGTCACGTGAAAATATTATTATTAATCTAAAAAAATAAAATAATGATACCTCGATGGCTTTTAACGCTTGCAACCATATATGCAAAGATAAGTTTGTCCTTCTTTAGTTTTAGTTATGAATTTTATTTATAATTTAACATACTTATTCGATTGTATAGGTTCTGTATAGTGTATACAACTTTTACAGTTATACAATACCATTATCATAATCAATAGCAAAACTTTTAACAAAATTATGTTAGGCATCTAGGCCTTACGGTCATATTATTACAAATAGCATAAGTAATATTAAATGTTCGATTGTTCGACCAATATATATTTTCATGATACGTGTTTCTTAGTTTCAAGTTATAATTGCAAAAACTGAATGCGCATATGATGAAGTATGTTTAAATTTTATTTTCTTTGTAAAAATATTAATCATGGAATATGTATAGTCAATACGTACATCGCATGTGTATTATGACTAGTTTACAAATTATAAATTAGGATTTTTTAATTGTACTTAAAGTGACACTTGTCATGCAAGGAATGCGTCAAATGTTGATAAAAAAAAATTCTATATTTTTTGTTTTAGTATATTGATAGATCTATTCATTTATACAACTACTAGTCTTAATACTCATCTTTACTACCTTATAAAAATTTTAACCACCCTATTTTTGGAAATGTTGAAATTTTCTATATGCGATATGACACAAATACCCCTCTCCTTTTTTATAAATTACCCTCTCATTTATTCACTAATTTAAACATCTTCACTTAATATACCTAAAATACCCTTAATGAAATAATGTATAACATCTATCTCCCAACTCTTAAAATAATTACACTACTTCATTTCACATCAATTATATTTACATCAATAGCCTACAATACTCGCCGTCACCACCACCAGTCGTCGCCGCCACCCATCACCGCCGTCACCACCACACCACCGCTGCCGCCACCGCCGCTGCATTGTGCGGATACCATGCTAGTATATTTTTTAAATACACATCAATTTCTTTTCAATAATTATACTTATTTTGGGTTGTCATATTAAAGTTAAAGTTTTAAATGGCTAAATTATAAACTTATATGGATTTGGTTATAAACTATTAATCTAATTTTTTTTTTCTACTATATAACTCTTATTTATTATATTTTGAAAATTATTTTCATAAAAGCTGAAAATACAAATGACGGTGAAAAATAAATGAGTATGATAACAATGAATATAATAAAAAATTTAATATAAAAATTTAATTGTATTAGATTTTTATATCTTTATATTAATTAATTAAAATTTTTAATTATTTATGATATTTTGACAAAAAAAAATGAATAAGTGAAATCAAAAAATACAAAAAAAACCCTCCAAATAGCCGTATGATATAAATCATTATTTAATTTTAAATTATAAAACTAAATAAAATATTAATGATAATCGCATAATAACAATAATAATAATATAGATAAATATATGGAAACTAAATACAATAATAATAATAATACTCACATAACAATAATAATAAAAATATAGATAAATATAGAATGAGATACATATCAAATCTAAAGATTTAGATTTGTATTTGATAATTATTTATACTAATTGTAAATTAGGAATTTTTTTAATTGGACTAAAAGTGACACTTGTCATGCAAGAAATGCACCAAGTGTTGATAAGAAAAAACCTCCATCTTGTTTTAGTATATTGATGAAAGATCTATCCATTTATACAACTACTAGTCTTAATACTCATACAATATATGGATTGACTATATATATCGTATGATTATGGGTGTTCACGGTCCAAGAACCGGACCGAACCGGACCAACTCAGGACCGGACCGAAAACCGATTATGGGAAAATATAGGACCGAGAACCGGACAAACTAACTCGGTTCGGTTCATGTTCGGGTCATGGTCGGTTTTCGGGTTTAAAGTGTTGGACCGAGTACATGACAACTTTTTGTTAATACAAGGAAGGAACAATGTGTGCAAACTTCGAAATGTACATTAAATTATTTACATACTTTATGTCTTGGTCATTACATGAGTTTTTTAATCAAATATTTGGACTTTTATATACTAAAATTTACGCAAGATTCAAGTCACTGCTTCTAACATACAATGACCATTGACCACATTCATTATTTTATAGCAAAATCAATTCCATTAAAGAGGTGCTCACGGTCCAAAATTAAAAAAGATAGATGTACAGTTAGATGTGTTACATGTTTACGAGTAAGTTAAATCTATTTATTTAAAGATGTAATCAAATATGTATACTTATATTAACATAATGTATGAATGAGTGTGTACGTGGCAGTAAGCACTATATATGATATGCATGTCTAAGAATTGATACGCAATATGTAATAGGATACTAGGAATCTAAGAATCCCACTTTAAGAGTTTCTCGGTTCGGTTCCGAACATGCATTTTTTGGGTTTATACACGGACCGGACCGAGACCCGAATTGGATGATTCTATAGAACCGAGGACCGGACCGGCTTCTTCGGTTCTATTCGGTTTCGGTCCAATGTCGGTTCAGTTCTTCGGTTTTCTTGGTTTGGACCGCAATATGAACACCTCTACGTATGATTGAGTTTTTTGTAAAAAGATAAAAATAGAACATGCTCTATCACATGCATTTGGTTACGTGTATACCATTGGTCAATATTTAACTTTACTTTGTATATTGGTAATGATTGTTGGGATTTTATTAATCTCACGTACAACTAGTTTTGTACTTAAAATGTATATTCATCGTTCATGAAGGTTTATAAATTAATTTCTCAAATTAAAGGGTATAAAGATACAAATAATTGAAACTTTTAATTATAAAATACATGTGACTTAATCAAAATTAAACCAAAGTAAAAAATCAAACTAATTTAATGAACATATGAATTAATCTAATTAATTAAATTAATCTAATTGAATAATTAATCGAAATTAATTTATCAACAATAAATTTAATTAATCTAATTAACTATAAATGGGGAAGCTAATTAATAAAACAATTAAACTAATTTAATTCCCTTAACCAATATCACATGCATGCAAATATAATAAACTAAAATATTAAATAAAATAGTAAGAGATACTAACCACTTTAGAAGAAACACCAAAACGAAATTATTCTCGGGGAGAATAATCCTAATCCAAAACCATGTCACGAACAAGAATCCAACGTAGGACGCCTCAAGAGGTTCACACACACGAATAAATCACCAATGCTAGCTAGGTGCTAGCCACAACTTGAATCGAATACAAGTCAACGAACCAAAATATTAAACTAAGAGCAAAATCGAATTCCTCCACCAATGAGGGTGGAATTCGGCCAAGCTCAAGAGAAGGAGAGAAAGAGTTGTGTAAAAAAGGGATTTTAGGCCTCTATTTATAAGAATAAAAAACTTTTTATGATGCACAACAATTTTCATTTGAGAAAAAATGATTGTTTTATTTGTTTTACTTTAATATTTGTTTTATTTGAACCAGAACCTATATATATATATATATATATATATATCTTTCTGGTATGATTCCTTTTTCTTCTTTGGCTATTATCATTGGTGATAGGTCCAGTACTAGTTTTTGGCATGATGTTTGGTTGGGGGGTGTCCTTTTATCTGGTCGTTTCCCTCGTCTCTATAGTCTTGAATTACAGAAATTTGCTATGGTTTGTGACAAATGGAGGGTGGGTCGTTTCTGGTCTTCTTGGAGACGCAACCTAAGAGGAGGTGCTGAAGAGTGCGAATTCAACGATATGGTCAATCTTTTGAAATCTGTTGCTATCGGTATTGGTGGAGTTTTTCTACTCCTTTCTTGAAGGAATTTTCGGTTAAAGGGGTTCGGTGTTTGATTGATAACAAGGTGCTCCCTAATAACATTATTGCGACTAGATGGAATAATCTTGTGCCTCGTAAAGTGAATATACATGCGTAGCGTGTTAAATTGGATAGACTCCCAACTCGGTGTAATTTGGTAAATAAAGGCATGGACATTCCTTCAACGCTTTGTCCGTTGTGTGATGACGCTTCGGAAAACATTCATCATGTCTTTGGTGCAACTTGATCTTCCTTCTTCTTGACATCCGTCAACTTTGGTGGATTTGGTTGACAATCTTAACATTTCGTTAGAGAAAAAAGGTATTATTGAGGCGGTTGTGTATTGCACTTGGTGGTCCATTTGGAATTACCGCAACGAGAAGGTGTTCAATGGCAGGATTACTCGTAAAGAGTATCTTGTTGACATTATCATAGCTCATTCGCACTTGTGGTTCTCTAACCGGCCGAAGAAGAAGACTATTTCGTGGGTGGATTGGCTTTCAAATCCTTTGCTTTATGTTTAGGTGGTCGTTCCTTGAGGCTCATTTGAGAATGCATTAAAACCACCGCAGAGTGAAAACCGGTGGTGCGGCATCTGTTTCGGTGAGGATTTTTCTCATGTCTCGGTTTACGTAATTGACGCGAGTTTTTTGATCCTTTTTGCATTCTTCGCAGTTCGAGTCTCAAGATGTATCTAGGTTCTTGTTGGTTGTTTTGTTCCTAGATATCTTGTTTTTATTTGTAATTGTATGGCTTGTACTCGTGGGCGTTTAGTTAATTGCTAAATGCTCCTTGTTTATTTAATATTATATTATATTTCTTTGCTGTTAAAAAGAAAAATACTACAACATACAAATTCTAGACCTTACCCGAAGTTTTTACTGTGAGGAATACAAAATGAGGGGAAAAAACTCATGTCGCTTACGGAAGCCCAGGACATGAGAAAATCCCCTACACCCAAAGACCGAGTCACTGGTTTTCACTACAAAGTGTTTTTGGTGTAATCCCAAACAAGCTTCGAAGAAAGTCACCGATACAACCGAAACCTTATGTAACTTGAACAGGGTTACTTAGCCATTTGCCCAAGATAAGTTAAGACTTTTACATCTGGAATTGATCCACAAAAATGAAGCCCTGACCACCGAATTGAAGATAGTAGAGGAGCTATCGGATTAGTCAACAAAAGTATCTTTATTTCTATTTCTATTTCTATTTTTCGTATTATTACAGTGCATTCATATGAATAGTAAATTTTGGACTTTTTTATTTCTACCACAAAGGTTTTTTATTTCTTATTTTTATGCTCCCTTAAATATTTCATTTTTGTACTCCAAGTTTTGCTCCTATCAATTTTTCCCACCAAAATTTCTAACTTTTTATTTTTGTCCCCTATCAAAGTTTTCATTTTTGTATTTCGACACCAAACTTATGCATTCTCATGTTTCTGGTATACAACTTTTACAAATTTATAGTTTTACCCTCACAGTATTTTCCCTGGTTTGTTTGCTTTTCATTCTCACTTCCGAATTTTACAACTTTACGACTTTTACCCTCAAACCGAATGGTACTGAAACCGAACTCGTCCCAAATCAAGAACTGAAATCAAATCTCTATCGGTACCGGTTCGGTTTCGATTTTTCGGGATTTTTGTCATGCTTAAAATTTATTATTGTTATAAGTTTAAATAGAATACAATCTTTAAATTATTAACAAGTTACTCCCGCTACAAAGAGTGGAGTAGTCTCCTCGTTAACTTACAAGTTTTAGTCAACCTAGTATATTACAAAAAAGTTGTTTGGAAAAAAAGTATATATAATTGTCAAATTTGTGAAATTAAAACATATTATCAGGCGTGATTGGTTTTGACTCATACCGAAATTATTTATTTTGTTTATTATTGCAAATTATTAGATTAGACACGTGTCAAATACACGGATGTTTACAACATTTTCAAAATAAGATGAATTAGTATATGTAATTAAAACCTTGTAAATTTAAATATGAAGATATATGAAAAGATAAACTGTTAAATTCAAATGTAAAGAATGTAAATAAAAAAAATATATAATACTAGAATATTGAACAATATGTTATAAGTGATATCTTTTAAGACAAATATATGTTATAAGTAATATAATGTAAGTAATATCTTTAGGTCCTATTAGTAAGCAGTTTTAATAGATTAATAAAAGTTTAAAATAAATATATGTTATAAGTAATTTATTGTGATACTAACATGGTTCGAGATATACCTTCTAATTAATGATATCGAACGTCACCTCAAAACGTGTTCGAAACAACTACTGCTATCTCACTCCCACCTAATGAACTCCAAAGATGGACACCGTAATTGGCATCGCGGTTCCTCTCCGATATATATTGTGAGGTTGCGTTATTATTTATGAATGGCTAAACTTGTACGAAAGGTGAATGAATAAGTAACTATCGAAGGCAGGAAGAGAGTTACGTGGTTTATATTATGGAGGAGTTTGGCCCGGTAATTCATCAAAATGGGCTTATTAAACGAGATTGTTTTTGATCAACTCTATCTCCTTATCTCAATCATACGGCTGCATATTGGTTAATAAGTGATTAAATCAACAGTGTTTTAGTATATATAAAAATGAGTTATATTTAGCCGAAATAATTATCAAATCAGTGCAATTTATATATATATTTTTTTTTATTCCTTTGATATTAGTTGAACTATTTTCAATAAAAAAAATTTTTGCCGTTCTAAAAAAAAAAAAAATTTAATAATTTTTACCATTTATTAATTTTTTAATTTAATTATTTAAAAAACTTTTTTACCATGTGCGTTTAAATTTGTACCACAAATTTCCAAGATTTAAAGCTAAATTTATGTTACTGATATTTTTTTTTATCTTTAGCTAATATTTTACCAGATTAATCTTTACTTCTATATAAAAGAGTAATTTTATCCCTTTTTTTTTTAATTTTCTGTCTTTGAAATAACTATATTATCTTTTTTCTTAATTCACTAATTTAAACATCTCTACCTACTATACCTATAATACTCTTAATGAAATAATTTACAACATAGATCAATCAACCCTTAAAATAATCACACTACCCCCTTTTATATGAATTACTTTTACATTCACCACAACACCACCACCGCCACCGCCGCCCCCACCGCCGCCCCCACCACCGCCCGTCGCGGCCACCGTTGCCACCCACCTTTGCACCCGTCGCCGCCACCACCACACCGCCGCCGCTATCACCATCGACGCCACATCGCACGACCATGTATCTAGTAGAGTAATATAATCAAGCTGAGAACATAATTTAAAAAAGAAAAAAAAACACACACAAATGATTGGTAAATTACCAACAAGGAATTGACCTAGTGGTAAGGGAAGCACTTGGTGACCCTAAGGTCCCAAGTTCGATCCCCGTTTGGCACAAAAAAATAATTCCTT
>JAOXNX010075571.1:0-10162 GCA_028566075.1 Solidago caesia
CACCATGAATTTTATGGTAAACATACAAATAAAATATGCAACCCCCCCCCCCCCCAATTTATAATTTATTAAATGTCAAAGGTGAGCTTCATCGAATGGGATTGACTCTTTAGCATTGTTGTTGCAAGCTCTATTGGTGAGGAGCTATTCTACCAAGTTGATGTCTAGGGCAGACTCAATAGAAGAGGCTTATGAAAGTTGTAAGCATTGTTACTTGCAAGGGAGCCACTGCACAACTCTTATGGCTGAGTTGTTGGTGCCTACACCACAAATCAGTAGTTTCTTGACTTCTTCACACATATGATTAGCATTTGTCATACTTTGGTAGGGCGTCATGGCTTTCACTTTATTAATCTTTTGTGTTGCTGCAACCCACAGTAGAAGTTGATCTCTTGAGGACATGTACTGTATTTATGTTATGATTTGAAGAATTTTAACTCGTGAATCATTCTTCACTGAGGTATGTGTTGTTACTTTGTACATATGGGTTTGATTCTATTTGTTTAACCTAATTTTTTATATTCTTACTACCATTCATTGTTTTTGAATCTTCAAATGGATATATAGCATTGTTTTTTATATTCGTATATAAGTTTTGTTCTTATTCTCCCAATATGATAAACTTTCTATTGATTTTTTTGATGTATTTTAATAGAGGTTTTGTTGCTTTAACAGTTTTGAGGTTTGTGGTTTCATTTGTCATCCATTTTTATGTTTCATTCATCATCCATTTTAATGTTCATTACAGGGAGGTTCTTGAAGGCATGATGAAGATGGAGAGGTCACTGAACGTTTGAAAGAAGTAGATGTTGGTCTTGATGCTTCTGAAAATGCTAGACAGAATGTTAAAACAGAGTCTGCATTGATCAAAGAGAAGGTGGAGGCTTTGAATTTGGAGCTCAACCGGACTCGGTTAATGGTAAGTTAGTATAAGATTTATGTACAAGTCTATATTGTTTATATAAGATTTTTCGTTACTTACTACCCAAGAGGGAGATTAGATGTACAAATCTATCAGTTTATGGTGTGTGGGTACTGGGTTGGTAATGAGTCAAAGTGGGAATTGTTTCTTCTGGGTTGGGGCATGTACAAATCTATCAGTTTAAGTTTTGATAAATAGGTAGCTTGTCAAATATGATACTTCGGTACCCACACAGTAGGTAGATATGAATTTTGACTTGAAAGTTATATAAGTTCTTGGTTAGTGTTACATGGATCATGGATGGGTGAATTGATTTTGTGCATAAAAGTATTATGGAATCATGAAAATAATTTGGTCGTGTTTTACTTATTCGTTTTTGTTTTTGTAGATCCCGTTGTTGAGGCACATGTCTATAGTGAACTTAATGTTTTGGTGGCATTTCTTAAAGTGATGGCAACACGGGGAATGTGGGTTGATGCTAATATTAACCCTATAAAAACTTCGGCTTTCTTCAGAGGATATTCTGCATCTCATTTCAGGTAAAAACAAGTTTCTCTGGTATTACAGTTTAACTGGTCTCTTAGCATGTTATTTGATAATTGCAAGTGTAAATTTCTGGTATCATGGTTGGCTATTTTGTTAAATGATCAATATTTGTTTTGTGAGAATGTCAAGACCATAGACACCCTGCAGATATTCAAAGTGGTAATCAAAAACAACCATAGACACCCTGCGGATATTCAAAGTGGTAATCAAAAACAAAGTGGTTGTAAATGCCTATAAACACCTGGTCTTTTAACTAATGGTGAACATGATTTCATTTGCATTGGCTCAGTTTTTCGATCTAAGATAGAACTGGAAATAACATGTTTTTTTCTCAAAAACCTAAATGGTTTGATTTTCAGTTCGGTTTAATAAATGAGAATAAAAGTGACCAGTTAAACTGTAATATCAGATATACTTCGGTTTCAAAAACCGTAATGAAGTTATTCAAATTGAGTCGTATCACTTTAAACCTGTTTTTCAACCGGCCAATTCTGTCACCTCTATAATTGTTGATCAGGAATCATGAATGCGGTTTTTCTATATTATTATTCAGGTATATGAGGCACTTAAACATCGATTAGTTGTTGCAGAATCTGCTCAGAGATTTAGACTTCCTCTAATATCAAATGATGGTGAGATTCAAGGGGAAGAAATAGAAGATATGAGTGTATTATGACGAAGCTCCATTGATAGTACAACTACCTGTATCAGAATAAGCTCAAACTCGAGCAACTACACCAACATTTCTTCGACAAACAATGTTGCTTCTGATGCTGGAGATTTTGGAGTCGGTGGTGTTCCTGATCGTTTTCTTGGAATACCTCCTGGTTATTTGTGGCAAAGTCAGGTCCAACATGCACCATTGCCCAGGGTAAGATTATAGTTTATGACTACTTAAGACTACAACTTTTATGCATTGTTTTTGGTTTTTATGGATTAAATGAGGATCACAAGAAATCCCACACACCCTTGGGTATCATCATTACTAATGTACAGATCAGAAAAAGAGCCACCTTCCTCATGTTCACTTCATATTGTTATTGGCCTAATTATTGTCGGGTTTTTATTCTTTCTTCCTTTTTTCATTCTTTCATTGAAGGTTGCAAGTTTAGAAGCTGTAGTTAGCTCTGGAACACAGGTCCTGATAAAGATTTTGTTTAGTTAACATAGTATTGCTCATGAGACGGTTGCTAAAATTGGATGGAATTGATGCTCAAGGAGAGGGGAGAACACAAAGAAAGTTGGAGGTTAGTTCTTGCAATTGAGTTGATACCTCTTTAGCATTTTTGTTGTTTATTAGCACCAAATTATTAAATAGACTGGTTAGACAGGTAGGCAGTGTTTCCAATGGGTGACTGGTCAAACGAGCTGGGTAATTGGTCAAATGGAAATTGTAAAAAAGACTGGTGGTGACAAGCATGAAACAGGAGCTGATTTAAAGCTTATTGCTTACAAAGATCTGGTGGTGGTGTAAAAAAGACTATTGAGGAACAACCATAACAAGTGGAATATGCTCGGGTTCTTCAACCTTATGCAAGCCCGTTTCATGTTGGACCTTGAGCCATTCGACTAGCGAGTCTGCAGTGCTAATGCATCAAATTGATTGGCTATTGTGGATTCTTCATGGTAAGATTGGAGTGTCCGACTACGATAACGCGAAAGAAAAATTAGGCTTTTTTTGCTTTAAGGTAAAATGACTCTCATTTAATATTTATGTGAATGTGAATCTTACTTTTGTAAAATCATTTTATTCACAAATATGAAGATTCAGTATGTAAAATCATTTTACTTTTGAAATCTGGTTGCTTTAAGGTAAAATGAATCTTACTTTTGTAAAATCATTTTACTTTTGAAATCTGGTTGACTTTGAATGCTTATTAATACTCAATACATTTTCACTTCCATTTTATATCTTTCATTTTTTATGAAATCTTGGTTTAATGATTGTTGGCATTTTTTTTTAGTAATATGTGTTTAAAGGATTTGCTTTTAGTGAGTTTATTAGGCATAAGTTATGCACCAACGAGAGTGTATCCATGGTAGTCACGATACTCAGTTTCTTAGTTAGTTTGACCGCTTAAAAAGAGCGTAAGTTATGCATTCATTGATCGTAGGTGGTTTTATTTTTTGGAGTACTTTCAGGTTTGGTGAAACTTTTAAGGCATAATTGTGTACTTTTGTGAGTGTATCCTGTAATGTAGAAAGATTCATGCTTTTATGAAAGGTATAACCTTGAATGTTTTTGTGTCCTAGAATGTACTTCTTTGTTCCATATAAGGTATGCAACATTTGACTAGATATGTAGTTTAGCTAAAATTGTTAGCTTACAATAATGACATTAGTGCTTAGGCTATTTTTTATGGACTGTAGTTAATGTTATCAATATATTGTAAGGATAACCAATAGGTGAAGAAGCATGTATTTGGTTTAAACATGTACAAAAAGAGAAATGTGGTAAGAGAAAACTGAAAATGATTATACACGACATTAACTGGTAAGAGTTTACACATTGACTTGCACAATATTTATTGTGCAAGTTCTTATCTCTATGCTTTATAGTATGTCAACTTTGATGACATTTATGTGTGGTCAAAGACCTGCTTGAGTTGTCAGTAGGTTAGAAATAGAACAGGAAGTTCGAGGATGTCGAACTATGCCTGTGAAAATGACCTACAACTTAAAAGAAAAGAAAAAACACATTATGAATGAGACACTATTAATTGAATGCTAAAAGATGAATGTTAAAATCTGAATATTGTTCTTTATTATGGATATATACAGGTACTGTTTCTATTTTATTTTTTTGTAATTTTATTGTATGGGATACATGGTATTTTTTTAGATGAAATGAGGAGAAATGGGTTTGGATGTATTTACGTTGTTTTAAGTCTTTATTGATTGATCAGTTGGATTATAGGTTCCGACTTATATATATATCTTTCAGTTCTTTT
This sequence comes from Solidago caesia, assembly GCA_028566075.1. Lineage (NCBI taxonomy): Eukaryota > Viridiplantae > Streptophyta > Magnoliopsida > Asterales > Asteraceae > Solidago > Solidago caesia. The sequence continues at coordinate 4,420 of JAOXNX010075571.1, forward strand.
TTTTTGTTGCAGTTATACGTTTATGATAACTTAAAAATTCTTCTATTTTGCAAACTATTTTAGATTTCAAGTATGGATTCACTTATTTGCCCATGATCATCATTACCGAAACGATGATGATATTGAAAATTTTATATCAGCCCACAAAAATTGCTTATTTTGTTAGTATTGAAGGGTATTTTAGATGTTTAATATATAGTCAAATACTATCCAAAACCTATGCAAATATTCTGTCACGAGGGAGAACGTATCAAAGGAAGCACGGAACGTTGATGATCCATCAAAGGTATAAAAATCTACTTATAATTTTCGTTGATGAAATTGGTAGAAAGCTTATGTTGGACATGGCTTGGCAGAAAGAGAGCACAAGTTCCATAGTTCAAGTTATGCAAACGTGTTATAATTTGAATCGTATGTAACTCTTAACCAATGGTTTGTTTAATGTAATCTTACTATGATTTTTTTTGTATAGATGTGATATGAATCAAGGAAGAAGATGGTATGAATCAAGGAAGAAGATGGGCCTAATTAATGGGTCAAAGAAGAAGATTGGGTAAAAATATGCTCCGTTGCCAAAAACAATGTGAAAGCAGAATTTGGCGATTTGGAGCTTACAGAACAAAGCACCAAGTGTGAGAAGGTAATTAAGTCGACATCAAGTTACAACATGCCAACTCTTTTGGTTTGTAAATTGCTCAAAAAATTTTCAATGCATGAGGCTATGAACGTATCTTTGGGGAGCCTATTGACTTACCTTTTTGTAAAAGAGGCGGTGACCAAAAGATTACTTTCCATAAAGGGGGAGCATACTACAACTTTCTCAAGGGTACCTTTGATCTTTGGAGTCTTGATTATGGTATTTCACCTCCAGTCACCGTATGAATTTTTCTTCTTTTTTTTTTTTCCTTTAGTGATATAGTATGCTTTACGTATTTCCAATAGCATGTATTCCATGATTGTTAAAGGAGAACGTCTAATAATAAAAAAAGGTAAGGTTGACTTTTTGGTGTCAACGGATAATAGATGCAATATTGATATTAAAAGATAGAATATTAGTGCAATGGTGGAAAATGTGGAAAATTAAAGATCACTTGAATTATGATAAATGGGATATATGGTTATGCCAGGTAAAAGTTTATTAATGTGGAAGATGGGTTTTTGTGAATGGTTTTAGTTGGCTATCAATTATATATAGTTTATAGATATATATAGATAAGTTACTAAGAAGGTCAGAGTGAATTTTAAAGATTATAAACAGTAAAATGTTAATGCGGTAATGCCTGGTCATTTTCTTTTTCATCGACTATAAAGGTGGCAAAATGGGCAGGGTAACATGGATTAGGTTAGGAGTTGGAGTTAAAACGAGTTTTTTAGTTTGTCACTACTGATACTTTTAGTAAGTGATAAACCTTTGTGCACATATATCTTTGGCTAATTGTTGTTGCTTGTGTGTTGGATATGCAGGTGTAATAATGTTCTCTATATACGAGGGGAAAAAGTTGCAGTTTCGGTTGCTATTGAATAACGCGGTCGTGATGTTGGATGGGCTATTGTTTACCGAGGTATATAGTGAATTAATTTCTTATAAATATTTTTTGTATATATTAGTATAAATGCTTTTTGATTTTATTATATTCAGATTCTAAGTTAAAATTTAAATCATATTTAGTTAAATTTGCAAATGATGAAATTTAAGTCTGGTCAAATAGTTTTTTAGATATTAAGTTCGTTGTTTCGTCTTCTATGTTTGTGTCTCATAAGTGATAGGCGGGGATAAATGAACGGGACATTAAAATGAGATTCTGATTTAAATAGTAGGATCCTTAGACATTAAAATAAGATTCTGATTAAAGCGATTGTTCAGAAAAGCTTTGCATCAAGTCAAAAAGTTGTGAGTTTCATACCAACAGATGGAGGCATTTATAGGAATCCATTCGCCTTTCTTAAGTTAAGTCATAAGTGTTTGAGTTATTTAGCTTTAATCATACTTCTTTTTTATGGGAATCTGGACAACAAAGTTCATTCTCTTTTTATAAGTCTTTTACAAGTAGTAACCTTTTCATTGTATTTATGCACATTGACGAGTCTAACATATACAATAAAGTATTCATTTTCGTTATATGAACTGCCAATTTTTTTTATATTGTATTTATAAATATTCAGTGATCAACGGACCATTCAACAATGTACCGAATGCAGGTAGTGGCAAATCACCATAAAATCATTCAATCTTGCATTCTTTTAAGGTAAAGTCCGTGGTCCTATATGAAGTAAGTTATTCCAACATTGGGGAACCATTTCATCTCAATGTAAAATTTCAAAAGATGTTTTAGCGAAGGATGATAAATGATTATACATTCCATTCTTGCAGGTTCTGGTTAATTATGTAAGGTCATCTAAAGAGGCAGATGAAGTTTGTAAAGAGGTGAATTTCTAACAAATACTTAATGTTTACTAATATGAACATTGAGTGATGATAATTTGATATCTTGCTAACTAATACTTATTGCATTTAATCAGAACTGGCAGAGTTAGATAAAACAGAGAGGATATATGCTTGGGTCAAACGCCAATTAAGAACAAATGAGGAGATTTGGAAAATGGACTCAAGTGCGATAGCTTGGCCTATGTAGGCGAGAGAATTTTGTCAAGCAATGTACTTGCTATTTAGATGTTTAAAACTGCCTAGACAGTTAAAGTTATTTATCTTATTTTCTTACTTTCAATAAAAAAAAAAAACATAAATCATAGTTTATACAATGTATGAATAGATCGAAGGGTATCAATAACTCTATTATTTTGTGAATAGCTCGAAGCTTTCTATCAATAGTTCTATTTTTGCTTTGTCAATGATTATACTTTTTGTGTGTATTTGAAGGTCTTTATACTATGTGTGAATAGGTTGAAGGGGTCTATTATGCGTCAATAGGTTGAAGGGAGTCTATGAATACCTCTATTATTGTGTGAATAGCTCGAAGGTTTCTATAAATAGTTTTATTATTGTGTATGTAATATAGCCTTCTTTTTTTTTTGTCAATGATCATGATTTTTGTTTGTATTTGATGGTGTTTATACTATGTCTCAATAGCTCGAATGGGTGTATGTAGTATAGACTTTTGTTTTGTCAATGATGATGATTTTTGTTTGTATTTCAAGATGTTTACACTATGTGTTAATAGGTCGAAGGGTCTATGAATAGCTCTATTATTGTGTGAATAGCTCGAAGGTTTCTATAAATTGTTTTATTATTGTGTATGTAGTATACATTAAATAAAAAGTTCAAAACTATGTGTCAATAGGTCGCAGGGGTCTATAAATAGCTCTATTATTCTGCGAATAGCTCGAAGGTTTCTATTAATAGTTCTATTATTGTGTATGTAGTATAGACTTTTGTTTTGTCAATGATGATGATTTATAGATTCACTATTTTATAATATTATAAATTTATAGATTCACTATTTTATAATATTTATTATTAATACTGTTAAAAAATTTTATACACAACCCGTGTGAATCAAATTAGGACTTTTTCCATTTTGTAAAATAATTTTTTTTTTTACTTAAATATTCATTATTTTTCCTTCTCAAAAATACATAAATCAAATTTTATTCGACATCCCCGCCTGATAGGCGGGGATGTGAAATTAAGTTTTTATTAACAATATTAATAGTAATGATGAGGAAAATGTTTTGTTTTACCCTAAAAAAATATAAGAAGATAAAATAATAGAAATAAATTTTATTTTTATTTTTTTAAAAAAAGAAAAAAATTTGTGTATGTTTTGATTAGTTAGTAAATGAAAAAAATAAATATTAAGTTATTTTACATATTAACAGAAAGTTACTTAAATAACTAAAACAAAAGGAAGAGTTATTTTACAAATTACACACTTTAGCTTTAAATTATGAAATCTTAAAAAAAAAAGCCATGACTTTTTAGTATATATATGAGACGGATATTTTTTTAACATACGTGGCTTATCCCCCTTGTTACATGTAGTTTCCCCTCAACACACTTATTCTCTTATATACTCTTCTGTTTCTGAAGACCGTCCGTCTTCCACCCCACAAATCCATTTCGCTCCTTTTCTCTGTATTTTAAAGATGAAGAATACTTTCGAAGGATCTTCTTCTTCTGCAAAAGGGAAAACGCCTATCAGGATGGTGAATAAGGTTTTTTTTTTTTTTGTATCATTTGATGATGTTTTTTTGTATTATTGTATATAATAAACTGAACTATATCATTTACAATAGATTGGAAAATAGGTTTATGGTTATTGTTCATGAGTTGGTAATAAAAATGAATTATACCTTTGTTCGATTAGGTAGGATCTTTTTTTTTTTTGTGTGATATTATTTAGTTTTGTTGGTGAGCATTTGAATTGTATTTTGTGATAGTATCATATTAAAATGAAGTTATATCATCTTGTTGTGATAATATGAGTGTATATTGTATTATTTAACACATCTTACTAAAGAGTTGTTTTTTATTTTAAAATTAGGTTTTTTAGAAAATATTTTTCTATTTCCTAAAAATGTAATTTTCATTGGAACACAAGATGCCTGTGTTTGATTTGTTATATATTCATTATTTTTTGTTAGGTCATAGTTAAAAAAATGTGGTAGGTTTGAATATTTTGGAAATGTAGTATACAGTTGAATAAACTATTGTGTTTTTAAAATGTGGTCGAGAGTTAAGTTATCTTTTTAGATTATATATAAGTCTCTCCGAAACCATTGCTATGTTACATCTTGACATTTTGCTATAACTCATGTCAGGCGAAATTTCAACTGATTGTAGATTTACCGGGAAACAAAAGCATCGAACATTACCTGGTAATGTGACTTAATTTAAGATTGTTGAATATAAGGAAACCGTGTAAGTAGGTTAATTTATGGAGTTGTATTTGTTTAATTTTCAATGTAGGTGTTGCCAGCCGTTTTTAAGAACCAATTAGAAAAGAAGTGTAGTAGCATCACTGTAATCGATTCAAGGGGCCGTAAGTACCCTGTGTTTGTCTATGATTTGGAAGCAGGTTTTGTGAAAATTGGTCATGCAAGTGGCCAATGTTTGCAGTTAGTAATATAGTTGGTGACTTAGATATCAGTAAGTTATGTTTTAAGTTAGTGGCAAAGAATATATTCAAAGTCATATGCTTCTATTCGTATGGCATGGAGAAAAGGAGGGATCGAGGTGGAAGACTTGTAGTAAAAAGATGCTTGGTTGAAGCATCTGAATCAACAATCAATGAAGAGGTTTTCAAAGTTTTTTAGTAATTTTATTATTTTATATATATATATATATATATATATATACATGTATGTTTATTCATTCATAACCACATATTCAGGTTAATTAAGTATATTTGTTTATGTTGTTACAGTACCTACCATCTCCTATACTTGTTGATATGAATCAAGAGTCGCATTTGAAACCAAATTGGAAAGCAGAAATAATAGGACCCAAACAGAATGGAAAAGCTGAGGTTATTTATCAATTTCATGAGAGCAACGAAGATATGGAAAAATGGTGTGCCGTGGGATTGAAGGGTGTTGGTTGGACTAATTTTATTATGATGAATGACGTTGATGCGGATTTCATAATGATGTTGATGACTTGAAGAAAACAAATACAGAACCTCAGTACCACACATTTAACTAATAATTTTCTTTCCCTGTTGATGACTTGAAGATATCCAAATTACCACACCATGTGACACTCCCAATGACATCTGCAAATTTG
>JAOXNX010075589.1:0-10160 GCA_028566075.1 Solidago caesia
GGTGATGATGATGAAAGGTACCATTCTTTTTTATTAATAATTATGGTGAATTTAGTAATATATGGTTCTTTGACTGAATCGATAGGGTACTTGTAGTTGTTTTTTAAGCAGATGGGTCTTCCATGAAAGAGGCCATTTGAAGTTAATATACCCGTAAGCTCATTCATACCTCCTGAAATTGAGATTAGAAGCCATACCTACTATAATATTTCATATCAGTGCTTCAAATAGTCCTTAGTTTCCCCGAAAGCAAGTATTTGTTCATGCTTTTAGTTCGTAAGCAATATCACTTAGACTGTTTCTATTTATCTTCTATTTAATTGGACAGATGGTAGACCGAAAATGGGCCGTTTGCAAGAAGCAGCTCGAGATATGAGGTATAAGAGTTATATATGCATGTGAGAGTGTATGAGTGTGTTACGTCTCCAGTAAGACTGTATCTCAGACTAGAGGTGTGGCAGGTACCAATTCGGACCCTATACTTAGAATAGGTTTATACGAGTTGTATTTTATCTCCAAAGGGTCAAGTATAAAGAGTAGCTAATGGGTCAAGTTGGTCAAACAGGTCGAAAGTCAGCTGGAGTGTTCTTTTAAGTTTTAACGCATACAACTCCTACTATTAGCAAATTTTAGAATATTGTAGTTGTTCCAAATTCACAATAAATTTAATCATTTCCGTGGGCAAAAAGGTGTTTGTGTGTCAACATAACGTAATCTGGCCCAACTAAAACATTGCATGTTTCTCCCTATTCATTTTGACCCATTACCTAATCTACCTGATCCACCCATTTTGCTACCTCAACTTCTGGCATCATTGTCTCCAGGAGACCCAAGATATTCTACAAACATATACACTCTCATAACAAGTTTTCTAGAGGATTTACTACAACCGCATGTCTTTATCTTCAATATGTGTACATCACAAGTTCTATTCTCTACTTTTGGCCCATTGATCCAGCCAAATATCTCTTATTTTTCACAAGATTCGCTTTACTGAAAACATTCACTATGGATTTGTGACCTGTATATTTTGCAGGTATGAAAAATTACAGAACGTTTGTAGTCAGCACCAGATAGGGGTTTTAGTGATAGCACATCATGTTCATGATCAGGTAAAAACGTTTTCTAAAATGCATAGTTAAAGTGGAATATCATAGATATTAACTGTAATTTGGATTCATTAAATTAGATGGTTCATGACCCTAAGAAATGGATATAATGAACGCAGAATTATTCATCCTTAACTATCTCGCAATAGTGGTGTTTTTGGACTTGCTGGAATGGCATTGGCCACACAATTGTTTGCTGTAAATCCGAGTGTTAATGGACATTCAAATAGTATTTTAATAGTTTGGCCAATTTTGAATTTCTCGAAAGAAGATCTGTATAAATTTTGTATTGTTCTTGCTTTTATGTCTACTTTTCATTTATACCACATTTAAACCCGTCGGTCAATGATCATAAAATTTGACAGAATCTATGAGTGGACGTGACCGTAGTTTTTTTTAAAACTAATATTAAGATAGCTCAGAAAGCTAAGTCACAACTACTAAATCATTCATATTTTAAAGCACAATCAGGAGTATTTGGACTTTTTTTTTTATGATCTATTCATTCTCTCTCTCTCAGTTGCTTCAGCAACCGCCGGCATATTAATTCACAAAGTCGGGTAGTTTTTCTCTTTGTTTGTTTTTGTATTTCAATTGGCCGGCCCCAAATACTCTCAATTGTTGTTGGAGGTATTACTCTAATTGGAATTTAATATAAAAAATGTAATGTTGAAATGGAAATGATGCATCTTTATAGATCTGGCTTGGGGGAACAACAGCGCAAACTTCACTAGCCAGAACTTTCATGAATAAGGTTAAGATTCACGACCTTGAGAAGGTGTTCGAACCATTATTCTACAGCTGGAGATTAAAGAGGAAACAAAGGAATCATTCGGCGACTTCTCAAATCGCATGGTGAGACACATACCCAGTTGTATTTTCAAAAAGAGGTGGAAAATGGGTGGGTTAAGCAGGTTGGGCAAGGGGTCATAGTCGTTCAATGTTTGATCAGGTCAATATGGGTCGGGTGGGTTAATATGAAATTGTTTTTTGAACCTTTATAATTATAAAGTTGTGCCATTCACGACAAAGAATGCTAGACCTCCCGGCATTCGCGGATAATTCACGCCTTTCAAAAAAACTCCTTCGGGTCATAGCAAGTGTCTGCTCAAACAATTTCATACGAAGCCTTCATAAGACAGTTTGGGTATGGTTTTCTCATAATCATGTGGATTTGAGTCAGATATGTTTATGTGTCGTCCACCAACCATGGTTTACAATCTCAGATTTGGCACACTGCACACACAAACAAGCACACTTACTTTTGTAATATGATACTATTTTAGAGGCTTTATGTATTGATTTTAGAGGCTTCATTTATTTATGTTACCTTTTTGACCCGTTAGATATTAGACATAAGGAGAAACAGTCCATTTACCGTATTAGCAACTAAATAGTTTGAATTTGCCGCCTTTGTAGTGAAGAAATTTGTCTCTGCTGGTCATTCTGGAATAACACGGGTTAATGTGTTTTGCTCGAGGCAATTTGAGAAACTTCAATAAATAGTTGACAAGTGGCAGGGAGTACCAAAATCATTTTATCACCAGTAGTTTCTAAACCAGTGGATAATGGTGTGAAGTCTATTAGAACAATGTCACTCACATCTCCAACCAAAACACCAGCCTAGAAACAAAAATATCTTTGAAAAAACAGAGTTAAGCTAATAACCGTACTAAATAAATAAAATTTGTAACCCACCAGAATCTGTCCCAAGTAATTCAAGTTAATGACCATAGAAAAAGGTGACTGTTTTTTGACCCATTTACTAATGAACGGGTGAAATAAAATAAGATAAAAATATAAAAGGTTAAAATAAATATTGTAGTGATAACTAAATCAATTTTGGGTGTAGAAATTTAATCTTTTTTTCTAGCTTTGTTAAGATGCAGATTTGGTACTTTTATGAGATTTCTTCAGCTTAAATTGCAAAGATATTTCACCATGAAAACACCATCATAAACTTCATTTCATTTCTAATGAGAAGTGGTCAATTTATATTTAAGAAACTTAATGAATATTACATCAAATAACTCCATGCACCTATTCTTCAATTTTTTTCTTATAACAAAATTGAGACCGTGAAGTTCAATGTAATGTTCAAAAGCCAGCACCAGTAATCAGTCAATCCGCAGATACTACTAAATGCCAATCATCTATACTATTATGCAAAACCCCTCATTCTCCCAAAACTTGGCATCTTTATTGCATTATCCAAAGAGCAATGGTTTCTTTGTAGCTGAAAAACATTGTATAATGGTCCAAATACTCAATAAATCCAATGCTAAAGATCAACCAAAAAAAAAGTCTTCCTTTTTCTCCCCTACGGAAATATTCTGTTAGCCCAACATGAGTAGCCATAAATAGTAAACTATTTGACTTGAAAAGAATCAGTCATTACCAAATGATACTAATCATAAGAAGAGAAGGATGGTGATGGGCCTAGTGTTTGGCTGACTCTTCTTAATCTCAATATCTATGTGTGTATGTTTGTGTGTGGCTTTGATTGTTCTCTATCTCACTATTTGTGTGTGTTATTGTGTGTGTTATCAAATCTGACAATAGACTCCTACCATCCCATTCCCACAATAAATTCCACCAATTTTCCATATATCTATATCAGTATCAATATAGCTATAGAACACAACCACCACTTTCACACTCTAATAATAATATTAAAAAAAGTGACACATAACCCTTCCTAACTAACACCTCAGCAGCCTGACCGTGGCTTTTGCTGCCACCCAGTCGTAGAATTTTCCTACCCTTGTTCAGTACTTAAAATGAAATTTTACCTGCACAAAAACATTTTATAATGTTGAGTGTTACCATACCAAGATAGACGTAATGCATACTGATGATCCTCCGGCTAGACCAGCTAGCTATCCAACCTGCAGACATGCATTTTAACGTTTTCATAGGCTTCCAAGATCTGATTATCTACTTATGAGTCTTATTTACTCAATGGAATCTAAAGCTTTTTGGATATGTAAAACATGCATGGTACTTGGATGCAATGATGTTCTTACAGTTTTAGAGTTGGTGGCCACGGCTGAAGTGACAAACATCATTGTGAAAGTTACAATTATTTCCATGATTAGAGCTTGTAAGTCTGTCCCTGAAGGCATGGTTGTGCCCAAATGTTTTATTGGTTGTAATAGTGTCTTTAAGGCAAAAGAAGCTCCAATGGATGTTGTTAATTGTGCCCCTCAGAGAAAGGAAGGATACTATATATACAACCAAAATTTGATAAATAAAAAAAAACAACTCTACATATATACATTAAAGATTCAGATTAACTATATATATATATATATATATATATATGATCATAGTTTGAGAATAACTATGTTGAGTTGTTAATTGTACCCGTACGTTAACCTAATACCTGCTTTCATGGATCTAACAGCTGCAAAAGCTATGGTGACTGCAAGGTTCATACGTGCACCCGAGATATCCCCCACTCTTTGCCCATTGTTCATTGATTAACTCATATTCCATCCCCGATGGCCCAGATTGTTCCCAGTCTTTGACGATCACTTGATGAGCACCATTTCGATGTTAATATTGGCAAACCTGAAAGATGAATGAAGTATTTAAATCTTAAGGCTAAAAATCTTAATCAGCGGCAAAATCTAAGCAAACCAAATATGCAATTACTATACATAGATTCTGATAATAAAAGAAATTATAGAAGCAAAATTATCGAAACATAAACACACCATAGCCAGCCCAAAACAACATGATGTACATTTAATTATGACAGTCGAAAGAAGAGTGTGAGTATCAAATTAATCTTGCTAAAAATAAATAGGGAGGAAATATTTCAGTTTTGTGTATTTCCACATGATACAAATCCACAACGGATCAGTCGTTGTTCAAATACAAAGACTCTAATTGCATTTCTTTGTTCAGCCTTCTTACAGACCATCAACGACCGAGACTTCTCTATGATAGATTTAGGCCTATTTACATACTTTTGGAAACTTATAACAGCACTGGGTCATACCTTTAATGAAGGTGTGTCTTCTCATGTCTAGACATATGGATCATTGATAAATGCCTATTGCTCAAAGCAAAGATGAGTTGAAACCTGCAAACTCCATTCGGAGCTCGTGATTGTCAATATGAACCACTCATATTACTACTCATATAATACTGAAATTTATTTTTTTTGATAATAACAATATGAACCACTCATATTACCATATATTAGTTATAAACTACTGGGAGGGCTAATTTGATGATGCTACTTACCAAAATAGTGTCAAAATTTTGAAAGAGCTACAACACCCATACCCACATGCTGGTATTTTGAATTTTTGATCATAACCAGGAGGGGGAAGTGAGCTGAGAAGTTATCAGATTAGCAGCTACAAAAGCATCCCAATAGCCTGAACAACATTTGATTATTATCAGTCTAAAAGGCACCGTGATCAACAGCCCAAACACAGGAGCTAGAACAGCTTGAAAAGTGTCCTGAACATATCAAACCCGAAGCCAAATTGCAAGTGACTGATTTAACTCCTGTAACTACATGATCACACCTCAAATCATGTCAATCATAGTTCCCACTCCATAAGGTAATCCCATTTTTGGTGCACTTTATAATAAAAATCAATATACTAAAAATCAATATACTGAAAAACAATATTTTTTCATTGATCTAGCCATGTGTACGAATCATTTCTTTCATCATATAATTAGGCATAACAACCATTATAATCACATTGATCAGTAATCAAAACTATAAATCCAAAAATTTTAAGAAAGATATTCAAATTCATCATTTCACTTTTGAAATGGTACAAAATAAGGGATATATATGTAACATTATTAACATTTATATATCTATAGCATTTTAGGAAATAATAATGAGCAATATATAAATATATATATCGAAAATATATAGGTACATATATATATATATATTAATAATTAGAGGAAAGCAAGTAGGTACCAATGAGGTTGGCTATAGTCATGATGAGCCTTGGTTTCAAAACTGGAATAACGACGTCACGTTCCAATCATGTTAATTCTCTCTCGTCTTTCTGCTTACTGCTTGCTGCAGATGAAGTTAATAGATAAGAAACTGAAAGCTTTCATAAAATCACTTTTCTGTAAATAAAATCACTTTTCTGTAAATAACATCACTTTTCTGTAAATATTATCAGTAGTGAACAGTGTGTTCATAGATAAGAAACTGAAAGCATTCCAAAAATCACTTTTCTGTAAATAAAAACACTTTTTGTAAATAATATCACTTACAAACTTAGAAACAAAGAGCTCATATAATCCCTCTAAATGCATGATTGTACTTGAACCTGGATAGTAATAAGTTCCCCCTCGAATCTTCCAGTAAAGACTGTCCCCGTTTTCTGTATACTGATGTAAGCTTCTCGAGAACAATCGTGCACTGGAACAAAATCATACAAACATAACAAACTATGATATCTCAGTTCTTAGTGACAAACCAGTACCTAAGAAGACTCATAGTTCAGCCTCAAACTTCCATCCTAAATCTACATTTCAAACAGGTACTTGGACATCGAATACATCAAACATTCAAACAAACTCCAAAAATATAGCAGGGTTGTGTGCATATTTAGATATTGATGCCGGATAGGGATTAGTAATCCATCAGTGCATGGTAGTGCGGGGTGCATGTGGACGAACCGGGGTCTTAGAAGGGCTTAACCTGCGACATCATAAACCACAAATTATGTCAAAAGAAACAGATTGGAGCTTGAAAACGGAAAATAATCCCAACAATCACCTTAAGGGCAATGATCTGAATACTATCCCACTACAGTTCAGACCTGAAATTGTAGTCTCGCCTGCAACATAACAACAAAAATCTAACCTAAAGCAGTAGTAGGAAAATCCTTCAGAATGAATATCCAATGTTTGATTGAGGCAATTTATTGAACACTTCCGGTTGAGTCAACAACGGTAGATCTGATTTAGACACCACCATTCACAAAATTACAAATATGCCCAACAGTTTATGCATAACGAAATCTTTTGAATATGTAGAAATTCGATCACCTATCAAACATCCGTGTTTGATGTCAACGTTTCCAAGCCCGCACCCTCCCGCATTAGCAAAGAATTTAAAGTTGTTTCTATAAAAAGGGAGATGGCTTGCTGTCAAAAGAAAGTTACGGATAAAGCATCTAATAAGTGATTGATATGAAGATTTTTAAAAATGTACAATAGTATTTCACTTTCAAGCCGTTAGTTAAAAAAAAAAAAAATTTCACTTTCAAGGGTTTGATATTTGGTTCCATATATCATCAGATCTAATTTGATTACCTATCAACATTCGTGTCAAAGATAAGATAATCCCCAAATCAGCTGCTTTGCTGCCTTATCCGCAGACCGCAGGTTTAGGAGTATGATTAGAAACTGAAGAAGGTCCTAATTTCCCGCCTGCTGCTGCTTTATTCCCCTTCCTCCAATATTCTTCAGTTTCCCCCAATATTCTTCGATTTTGCCCTATCCCCGAACCTCCTAATTTCCCGCCTGCTGCTGCTTTATTCCCCTTCCTCCTACTGCTCCTGTAAAACATCAAATTTCCAAATATTTCATCCACTCAAACATATAATCAAACAGTTTATCTACATCAACATAAAACCAAACAGTTAAACAAATCTAATTTAAAATAAAAGTTACCATATGTGGTTCTTGTCGGGCGAACTACATCCGAATACTTTTCTTTTGACCCAGCCATCTCATAATCTATACATATAATCAAAAATCCATATATCAAAATCCATTACAAATATATTTAAAAAAATAACAATTTTTTTGATTAAATTCAAAAAGAAAAAGAGCCCAGTAAATAAAAACAAAAACCCATAAAAAGATTTGATATTTTAAATTAAAATGATGAAGATTTAAAATCCTATATTATCAAGAACATATGCATACCCAAGCTCTTGAATATTCTAAACCGGGTCGATTAATAATACACTCAACAAAATCTTGAAGTGTGTGTATGTGTAAAGATGGATTGATCAATTATTGAAAATATTTATTAATTTTTTTTAGAACTGTGAAAATATTTATTAATTAATCCGTTAAGAAGATTAAAAGGGGTTTTAAAGTAATTAGAAGCTGATGGATTAAAAAACTTTTTAACTTTCTCGTGTGTTTAATACGGTAGTAATGTAATGCCATTAAGGACCTTATTTAGGCAATCATCATCGATATGTATCTATATCTATATCTATCTATGTAAGTAAGAGTAATAGCAAACTCATTAATTAGGCTATAATAAACAAAACTAAGTATTAAGCAAGAGCAATCAAAACCTGTTGGAGGAGATTACCTCGTTTAATTGATACGAACAGCCCCTAAACCTGCAAGAGCAATCAAAACCTGGTAGAGGAGATTACCTGGCCATAAATTCCCCATAAATTCCACCATAAATCACATCATAATCTCTCTACCGAGTATAAAGAACTACTTCTCAAATTGAAGCATACGGCCATAAATTCCCTCATTACTCACCCATCAAAATTAAGGTTCAACCAAGATACCTGGTAAAATTTTCCAGTGGTAATATTATTAAAGATACGTGATAAAGGGTGGAGGTGTTTCGTATCAATATGCATACTAAGGGGGTGTTTCGTACCCGACATAGAAAATTAAGAAAAGTTAGTACCTGAAGCCCCAACTAATAATGATATCGAAGATCATCCTCTTTAATAACTTGGAGATCTTCTCTTGCATTTACTTCGAACACCCAATCACTTTACTAAATTATTGCTTTACTAAGTTCATGAACTCCACCCTTTTGGCCAAAAGAAAGAGTAGAGATGGTAATTGAAAGATAGGTCTTATGAGCCCAGTAATTGAAAGATAGGTCTTATGACCCCGAACTGAGCAAAACTTGTGTTTACTCCCATTTGGTTTTGGCTCACAGCATAAAAAAAAATATCAAAGGTAAAACTGTTTTATTAAGTGAAGGTTTTTTACCTTGCAGCAACATCACATCAAAACTGTTTTGTTAAGTGAAGGATTGTTTAGTGATGTTTCAAATAACATGGCCATCACACATAAAACACATATCCTGCATAATTTCTTAAGCCACACCTTATGAACTAACTTCCAAAATGTTGCCATAAACTGTATAGTTTTTGAAACATGAAAAAGCAGCCCTTTCATTCTTTAAACCAGCTCTGAACATGTGTACCATCAATTATCTAGACGCTTTAATTTTTGTTGTGTTTAGATACTTAAAAAAAGGCAAGTATAAATGACCTTTAAGCCAAACTTGTACTACCCTATAAATATCAGGCCAAACATTAAGCCAAACCTGAAATTTCTTTTTTGGTTCTGCATATACTCTATAGCTCACATAGTACTACAGAATACAAACAAAAGAACCCAATTATATTGATCCATGTGATAAGAAGAATAAACTGCTTTTCTAAATTGTACAATTTTTGGCCTTCGATGCAAACTAAAACAGGTGAACCAACAACCATAAAATAATTGGGCCAAAGCAACTGTACTATAAAAGCATAGAATCAAGAACTTCACTTGTGTACCCAATAAAATAACATAGAACTAATTACATGAGTAATATACAAACACAAACAAATACAATATTGTGCAGCTATAAATGACATCAGTGGACTACTTGCACATCGAAGCAATACATTACCCATCCTAACATATAGTGCCATAACCGCAAAAAAAAAACATATATACTTTCACAACCACAAAATGGATGTTTATACTCACTTTTATTGAGGAAGCAAAAGAAACTCACGTAAATAAGAATAGGTCGCTTTTGGTCATAATTTTCTAAAATAAATAGATAAAATAAAGAAACTTAGCTTTTAATTTAAAAAATGGATCAAAATTTAGACAAAGTGCAACAATAATACACTGCCAGTTATATAAAATGTAATCTCAGATTATATAAAAGAAAATTTTTATAATTCAGGTCGACCCAACCCACACAAAAATGACCCATTGTGGCCCATTCCCAATCTGCCCAACCCACCCATCATGCCACCTCTAAATTTATAATTGTTTTTA
>JAOXNX010075600.1:0-10160 GCA_028566075.1 Solidago caesia
GGTGTTAGCACCCCAAGGTATGTACCAAAACTACTAACTCTTATTTTCTACCCATAACATGATTTATATTTTGTACATAGTTGATACTCCTAAAAGGCAGATGCCTTATCGAGTACCTATCTCTTTATATCAAAAATCCCCATGTCACGTAAAACTCCAGATACAACTTACCCTTCACAAATCTAATGCCCCAAAAGAGGCATACTTACCACACTTAACACATACGATGTAAATATATGCAATATGCATAAAGCTTTTGGAAACCTCGAAGGCCTCAAGCTCACGGTTCCATACAATCTCTCTTTCTCAATATTGTGGCCGAGAAATAAAAGAATCCTAATTCCTTTACGACGGTAGTCGACGGCTAACAAATACCCAACGACCTACTTCTCTTTTTCTATTTGCAAAGTATCTTTTTCCCAACACCCTTGACCATTAAACAAAGTTTCCTTCGAATGTATCATGTGTAAATGTCTGAGTCATGAGACATAGACTCTAGTCTCCCTCAAAAAGACTCATCAAAAGAACCCATAGCCATAAAAGCACAATTACCCCCAAATAAATGAATGCACAATTATCAAAACCTTACACAATGCATCAGCCATTCTTGTTAACACGATACTCTTGAAAACCTCTTATCACCTCCGTAACCAGCCAAGACATTGGTCCTACCGGACTTCGCAAAATGAATGTGGTGGACAGCATAAACCACCACTCGAAGAATATCAAAAAACAGCACTGGTATCCTTCCGTAATTTGATACGGAAGACCAGACTATAAACGATTACAAACACTATTGCTGGAAAAACAAAATGGTCTCGTTCAGTGACCATACATGTCTTTTATTACACTTGAAGACGTAGGGAATTAACCCTCCGCAATCTTTGAAAAATATGAAGGGAACAACCTTCGAAGGAACACCTTCATAAAGGAACACCCTTCGAAGGAACAACCTTCGTAAAAGAACAACCTTCGAAAGACCATAACATGCCTACAACAACGGAGCATACAAACTCGTGACCGCGGAAGACGATCCAGTGGATCGCACCTAAAACAGCGAGAACCTCCGTAAATTCTACTTGGCATTTATCATGTCCTTAATGAAATTTGATTATATAATCCTTACCCGGTGGAGGGTCGCTCCTTACCACTTTGATCAAAACACCCCGCGCGCATTATTTTTTAAAAGACGTGCACTCTCCAGTTACATGTATGCCTAGGGGACGCCTGCATCACATAAAACGGAAATTCACCTGAGACGGACACGAACAAAGTGCCTCCAGTGAAGCACGCACACTTGATCACAAAAGGATATTACCTTAATTAGCGGAACAACCTTTATCAAAGGAACAACCCTAATTCAAGGAACAAACTCTTTCACTATGTAAGCACAAAGACATGGAACACCGAAGGGGGCACCCTTCGGGACCATGCATTCTTCGGCACTACGAAGTAACATAATAAAGACATAGAAAAATCGAAGAGGACACCATTCGAAGCTGTGGAGAAATTCCAAAAACGGAGAAACTCTGCAAAAAAATATATATAAATCACGAAGGTCAAAAATATACCTTCATAGATTCCTATAAAATGCTATAGCAGGACAAATTCTGCACTTTTAAAGTTTAACATAACGATCCTTGCATCTCCCTATATTAAATTGGGGGGCTTGATGGTGTACCCCACCCTTCGTACCGTCACAAGGCCTCCGTAACACAGTTACCCTCCGTAACACAACTACCCTCCGTAGCCTTATCTAAGTATGGAAGTGATATATTCCTTCCTCCTAAATTAATGGGATTTCCCCATATTCCAGTGAACACATATATTAAATATATAAGGCATGTCAATCCCATATTCATGTCAAGTATATCACTTCTATGTCAAGTATATCCCAAGGAACAGCCTCTATGGGAACAACCTTCGGAACATACACGAAGGAACAACCCTTGAAAGGGCTACCTTCGAACAAACAATATCTGCAACATACGAAGGCATGGCCTTCACGCTATACGAGGGAATAGCCTCGGTAGGGGTAACCTCTGACGTCATGAAGGAGCAATACCTGTAGTTCAAAAGGACTACAGGAGACATCCTATGAAAGTGGCCAACACGAACCACGAAAAAAAAAAAAGAAGAGAGGCAAACTCTTTCACTATGTAAGCGTTGGTACCCTCCGATGCAACCTTTGCATATATCAGTGGAAACATTCGTTGCAACCTTCGAACACGCCAGCATAAGAGCCAAGGGCCGTCACACACCCTTTTGTTCACATGCGGCTCACTTATGTTAACAAATACCCACTGGGTTATTAACCATACCCTACCCGCACATGTCCTAATCTCACTAGGAAAATGCCCCAAATCACTTCATACATCATAACTTTAACGAATTTCCCCTTGGAACAACAATCCCCTATCACTTACCATTCCATGTTCAAAATCACTCATAAAGGTACACCAAAACACAATACTACAACTTTTCCTTAAACCTCACAACTTATCATATATAACGACTACATTGGCCGGGAGACTGGCCGGATGTACCCCTTCGTGGATACGGAGGTACACACGACACCTCCCACAAAGGCAGCGTTCCTCTTACAGTCAAATCTTTGTTTCTTAACAAAAGCGATCACATTTAAAATCGGAATGGATACTAAAGAAAGTCCTTTCCTAGATAGATCCGTATACATTATAACAACATTCTTCAACAATTTACCTCAATCCCTACCGAAGCAATTATTTATCCGTTTACTCCGCATAAGTCACCCAGAGGGTTCGACACATGCACTTTTAGACATCTATCTTGTTTAGAGTCTAATGCCACGCCCATTGCTGTCCCTCACATTAGACTAGGGGGCTTGATGATATACCCCTTCGTACATACGAAGGGTTATGTGTACGAAGCTCCATTATGGAAACTAATTAATAGGAAATGATCATAATCCTTCCCTAAAATATTGGCACTAAATCTGGTCTGATATGAATCGGATATACATTCCTTAATATAAAGGATATGAACAAGGAAACTAAATCAAGATAAACATTATCTTGATTCACCATATCATGGAAAGAGATAATTACTAAATTATCTTCTTCTCCAAGAAAAGGATCACCTATAAAAGGAGATCTCTCTACCTCATAATCGGCATGACACATGACCGAGAAAAACCCTAAAACCTAATTGGCGTAAAAGGAGTTCCTTACCTTCGGGAAATCGCCAACAAACCTTTAAACCTCAACCATCCCTCATCGGACGAAGCCCCTTGCCGGAGTCATCATCAACTATGCGGTTTGGTGCACAATCAAGTTCATAGGCCGGTTAAAAGCCAAATCTTTCAAAGGCTCGACACCCGTGCTATATCCTGGTCTTAGCATACAATAGTCATGTCCTATGTTTGGTATAGGCTTGATACAAAATTCATATGGCTTGATTATATATTCCCAAAAAAGTCAGCATGGTTGCTTGGAGAGCTGAATTGGGTCGGCTACCGACTTTTGACTCATTGCGGGATAGAAACATTCAGACGAGTTCGGACCTCTGTGTTCTTTTGTGGAGAAGTTCCTGAGCCTGTAGAGCACGTGTTCGTGAGATGTCAATTCACTGATTCAATCTGGGATATTATAGCTCACTGGTGTGATATCCAGCCTATATTTACTTTCGGGGTTAAAGACGTGTTGAATCTGCATTCATTCACTCAATAAGGCTCTATTAAGAAAAAAAAAAAAAGGGTAATCCATGCTATAGTGCTTACTACTATTTGGTGAATTTGGAGACATGGAAATGCTATCATATTCAATCAAGATCAAGTTTCAGTAACTAAAATCCGGGAAACAAAATTATTGAGTTACCTCTAGGTAAAACAACTAAAGAGAAGGGATATGTTGGGCAAATTGGAGGACGCAAAACTTTTCTTTTTAATGGTTCCTTTCCTGTGCACTGCACTTTTTAGTTCAGATGTATGTTTTTTTTTTTTGGTTGGTGGACCTTGGCTGCCTCTAGCCCCTCACTAGTTGGGTTGCTCTGTATTGTTTCTTTGTTTTTAATTCAATAATCTTTCAGTTGGTCGTTTAAATAAAAAAAAAAAATCTTAAATATTCCAAATTTATTCTTAAACCTTGTAAGCACCAAGAATGGACACACACTAAAAATCACTTATCAACAAAAGCAAAATAATTGCAATTTACATGGATAACAAATTAACAAGATCATGTCTCACTAAATAACATTTATGAAATTTCATGACCAAAGTGAAGTTATGAACAAGTTATAATACTTATTTTTAAAGAACTTTTTAATTTTATATACTGATTTAATAGCATGAATGGTTCATATGGTTTACCATTTTTTTGGTACATTTAATTAATTTTATAATATTTTGCATATATGGTCCTTTTAACCATTGTTTTATTACAAGAACCTATTTTGAAACCTTTTGCATGGTTGGTCTCTTAAAGTGTTGTTTCATTACAGTAATGGTCCATCCTAATTAGTTAGAATATCCAAAAAAAATTTAGCGAGCAAAAAGCCACACAAACCTATAAGCTATATCTTTCGTGAGATTTGAACTCTTAACCTTTTAGAATTCAAGATACTTTTGGCATCACTTAATCAAAAGACAATTGAAGTTACATTCTGGCTGGTTCCATCTATAAATTCTTGATTTTCACATTTCAAGGATGCTATGGCGTGTTTTAGTTTGGATTAACAATATTTGATCTAACACTCAATGAAGAAATTTTTTTAGAGTTGTGTATTTTCCACATGCCAACCTACCAACCTGATTTTTATTAGGTTGGGTTTGTCGGGTTTGGTTTTTAGATCAACAGGTTGATCCGTGAAAAATATACATGCATTCACAAGATCTTGAAAGTGTAATTTGATCATCATATATTTAACCCTTATAAAGATTGTATGTTATTGTTAAATATTTTAAAATTTTGATATGCAAATTGTCTATTTTCCTCTTACCTACTACATTAACTAGTTTAATACCCAAATAAATTTATATACTACAAAAGTATATCTAATGCGACACTTTTAAAAACAACATTTTTAAGAAGTGTTGCTTTATCTACAAAAGTGTTGCATCATCTAACAAAAGTGTTGCGTTATCTAATAAAAAGTGTTGCATTAGCTAATGTCACATTAGATCTAATGCAACACTTTTTAGTTAATGCAACACTTTTGTTAGATAATGCAATATTTTTGAAGTTAATGCAACAATTTTTAAAAAGTGTTGCTTTTAAAAGTGTCGAATTAGATATACTTTTGTAGTAGTGATATGTATAACACATCGAAAGAAACATACGCCAAATTTATTAGAAGATGTGTTGTTAAAAGGCAAAAAGGTCTTATAGTTTAATACCCGTTTGGTGACGTATATTTATTGTAATGTGTGCTGCATTTATAATTTATTTTTTTACCCGGTCACCGACCAAGTATTAAACTAGTTTATATTAGTTATAGTTCTATATAAAGTTGTTATTAATACTTATGATATTTTTGTCCACATATAGACAGACATTAAACAGTTTCAGAAATATATATATATACACTAAATTTTACTTCAACATCAAATCTTTAATAAATAAAAAAAAACAACAGTTTTAGAGCATTATATTATAATATTAACTAATGAAAAACTCATTTAATTTTTTTGTGAAATTTTATTGTTTTAGAAGCGGATAATATGTAAAAACATATGCACAGACGTTTATTATGTGTAAAATAACAAATAACACAAAAGCATTCTGAATCAATTTAGTACTACTACTTATATTCAAAAGTAGGGCTCTCAATATTCGATCCAACCCGAAATCTCGACCTGAAACCGACCCGGAAAAAACCGGGTTAGAGTTGTGAAATCTGGACCCGACAACCTGCAAACCCACTAACCTGATTTTTTCGGGTCGGGTTCAGGTTGACCTTTTGGGTTAACAGTTCAACCCGCCAACCCGAAATATTTTAAGTTTATATAAATTTTTTAATAGGTCGGCCCATCAACCCATTTGACCCACTAACCCGACAACCCACAACCCATTAACCTGAATCAACCCGTCAACCCATCAACCCATATGACTTGTTTGACCTGAAATTAACCCGCCAACCCATTTGACCCGCCAACCCGAAACTCGACCGGCCAATTTGATTTTTTCCAGGTTGGTGGATTGGGTTCGTGTTGACAGGTTGTGGGTTAGGGTTGAAATTTCTGACCTGAAACTTTTAGTGGGTCGGGTTGGGTTTAGAGATTTTCGACCCGTTAACCCGAACCCATTGATAGCCCTATTCAAAAATAATAATTAGATTATTTATATTCCCCGTCCATTGGATGGGGTAAAACCTAGTTTTAATATATATCCGTTATTCATTAGAATGATTTCTTTAATTTTATGTTATGATAAAGAGTAAAAATATGTTATTCCGTAGTTTAATTTTTTTTCACTTTATATCAAAATATATGAGACCAACTCTTGCAAATATGCACATGAAATTAATAATTCTTTATGAGTTGCTTCATGAATCATGTTGCCTTTAGAGCTATTAGAACACCATATTCAAAATATCAAAATAATCATATGTCAATTTTCGCTCCTAGTACTTCATCAAAGAGATAGAACACTTGGATTCTTCAATGAAATATGCAAACTTTTAAATCAAGTGAGACCAAAAGCTAGTACTATCCGCATATCTCTATCTCTATTTAAACATATATCCACTGAGTTTGTACCCCTGCCATCCATGTTCTGTTTGAATCCATCCATGTTCTGTTTTGTGCACCTTTATCTTGCCTACATGTTCTGTTTTCATCACACCGGGCACCGGCTGCGCCCCAACGTTCCAAACTCTACAGTTTAGTCCTACAATTACCAGGTACAAGTACCAAGCAACCATTATATACCAAGTTAGGACTGATACTTTAGCACAATCGCTTTTTTATGATATAGTTTGGCAGAACAAACCAGCTAACATACATTGCAGTATTGCACCAATAAGTACCACATAATAGCATATTTCGCAAAAGCATATTTAGATGTTCAAATAGAACTGGACTCAAAAAATAATGTACATGAATATGTTGTTGGATATTTTAGTGTAATTGGATTAACTTGTTTGACCATTATCGTCATAATAAGAAATCATATAGGTTTGGTGGTGTTGAGCGCGAGCCTATTTGAATTTATTATGACCTTAGGGGCGAAACCCCTAAGGGACGGAGGTCCGGGGGCAGCGCCCCTGAGAGCAGGGTCTAAGGGGCGGCTGCCCCTGGCTGGGGTCGAAAACTTTTTAATTTCCATTAAATTGCTGTGGTAAAAATCTCTCAGAAAATTAATTTTCGGAACTTGAGGGACCAAAATTGGCAACTTGGAAAACCCTTGCAAACAACTGCCATTTAGTTAATGGGCCAGAACTTTCATATGCTCGTCAGATCTTCTTCTGGTCATTATTCTGTGCTCTGGTTCACGCTCTCAAATACACATGTACATACAGAAATTCTCAATCTCTGAATTGTATCCGATTGAATAGTTCGGTAGAACCGCCGAATTGATTCGATCTGAAAGTGACTAAACGCCTTTCAAAGATCACGATTAAATGGTTTATTTTCTTTGTTTGACTGCATATCCCCAACAGAATTTGACAACAACTTTGTATTTAAACAATGTTGTCAAGCGCTTAAAACAAGGCTTTGACACCAACATGTGGCTGCTGTTACAACAGCATTTTAACTACCTAAACCAACTGAAGCTAACCTGCTGCTAGTGATCCTTTAGTTTAATTTCAGCCAAAATAAATCTCCAAACAAAACCTTGAGACTTTATCATAAACTAGACACAACAATTTATAAGTATTTTCAGTTATACATCTATAAGACCCTAACACTTGCCAAATTCGATACTAAAAAAAGGCCCTAGTACATGAGATTGATACTGTTTGAAAAACCAAAAACCATTTTTGCATCTTCAATCACAACTAACAAGAGAAGTCAGCATTACAATTAGCATTCACTATATGGGTGATCTAAAGAAATTAGAAGATATGAGTAAAAGACTAAGGTCGGGCATACCTATATGATAAACTCCACACTGCCAAAGAAGCTTAAAACCTTCGACCTTTGGTATTCAAACTAGTCGATATAGAACTTGAGAATCTATATGTGTTGAAGTTATTAAAAAGAAGTAACCAGTCACATTATTCTGTTGAAAGTCATATACTGTATATTAGCATACATTTCGAGCACAAAATATCTAAAATACTGATAATCTTGAAGCGCTGTTATCTTAGAGGCCCTTCCAGTTTTGCAGGCTTGATGGGTCGGTATTAAGTATTAACGATAGGCTTGTTCTAGATGGTATAAGTAACCACCCAAATCCCCATCCGAACGCAAAAAGTTATCCAATTTCAAACAAGTTATTCAACAGGAGTGATGTGCTCATTTCTAACCAAGTTGGACCACTCACTCTATGGATCATGACTCGAAGAGTCGAAGAATAGAAGAACTTGTGGCTATATATATGTTACCTGCTAATTTATCTGATCTATAATTATAATTGTAATTAAATTGGGATCTGATTGACAGTTCTGTGAACGAAAGACCATACACAATGACACCCTGCACACAATAAGATTACCATTATAAAGTGCGGTTATTTATGTTGGACATTTTCTTTAGCCAAACATTGTTGCAAGTTGGATTGCATTTTCAAACCATCATACATATATATATATATATATAGATGTGGGTTCCAGTGCGAAGTGTGTTAAAATACACTACTAACATACAGCTTAAATATTACTAACATGCAGTGTCGGATGGAAAACATACCTCTTTTTTCTTATCGACACTGCATCTTAGTGTTAACTAAGATGCATGTTAGTGTAACTACTGACATGCATCTTAGTTACCATTAAGATGCATCTTAAATTCATCCCTGTCATCCATGTTAGAGCCATGGTACTAAAGGCAACGCTCGTACCGTATCAAACTACCACACTATCTCTTGGATCGCCGCCCATCAAATCCAGACCATTCTCAGATGCGTCCGGCTTCCAACCCCTTTATAAATGCTTTAAGGTCTACGACCGGTAAGGGCGAAGGCCCCCTGAACAGCGTAGCCGTTCGATTAAGGGCTACGCCCATACCGTATCACAGACCTTACTTATGTGTTTATCACAATCAACATAACTCCTTTTACACCAATAGTTGGGTTCATTTAAAGTTCACTTGTGTGCGACAAGCCAGTTGCATGCTCCAAACCCGAAAAGGATCATGTTGGATGCTCGGCTTGTTAGTTTACTATCAAGCAAACACATATCAATTAGTTAAAGACCAAAACTCGATAATGCATGTCATCTTACCCTAAACCATCGATTACTCCCTCTGTCTCAAAATAAGTGTCCGCTAGGTATAATCTTGGAGGTGATCAAGAAAAGGTTGGAAGGGTCACCGGCTTGGATTTGGGTACCCTACATCTGAGTCGAAAAGACCCGCCTTTACCAAATAACCTGAATAGGGAAAACTTTATTTGTTTATCCGTCCCAAAATAAGTGTCCACATTTCCATTCTTGTTTGTCCCAAAAAGTATCCACGTCCAAAAATAGCTTATCAGCTTTACTATGCACTTTTTCACAAAAGTGCATTTTTAGGAGTCTGTGCAAAAAGCAAGGGTAATATTGTCATCTTGCTACTGCACAATACAATAATTAAGCATCTACTAAAACTTTGGTTTTCAACATGACAATTATTTTGGTACCGAAGAAGTACTTTTTACTTTGTCTTGTTATCATGTGCAGAGTGGGCGACTACACACGGGTTCCATCTTCAAAGAGCTTATACAGTGTTTTAAATATCGGTTTGAATTTACCGGTTCAACCGTTTGAACAGGTACCCAATTGGCCGACCGTTTTTTATTATTATTATTAAATTGGTGTTTGCTTGAACCGACGGGTTTCTGTAATTTTTCAAGTTGATAAAAAACTGGTTTTTATTTATTTATTTTTCTCTATAATTATATGCAAAACATTCTCTATAATTTTTTGTATAAAAAACATTCTCTAAACATTCTCTATAAAAAACTGGTTTTTTCAGTCTGTATCTTGTCATTTGTATTTTTTGTATTGTTAAAATTAAATATTGTTAATGTTCACTAGTTTAATAT
>JAOXNX010075698.1:0-10154 GCA_028566075.1 Solidago caesia
TTCATTAAGGTTTATCGAAAAGTCTCTTTAATCACATAATGTGTTACTTTTAAACCATATTTACTTTTGTTAAGTCCGTTAAATTCCAATTTAACTTTTAAAATCTATAGTCATACGAAACCGATTTAAATTGACAAGAATCGAACAACGGACACCCAATTACGTTCGGAGAGTAAAAAACGCGAAACAAACAGCAGTTGACCAGCCAAATTCACGTTGACCAAGTCAACTTTGCGTTGACCTGGTCAAACACGAACTTGACCAAGCTAAGATCGCACGATCTTGACCCAAGATTAACATCGCGCGAGATGGGGATTCACTTCTACACAAATTTGCACAATGAAACCTTGAAATCATTTAATAATTAAATAAAACTGATAGTGGGCTCTTGTATACTGATTAGAAGACACGTATGGGGTAATTTTTGTTTTGATGACAAAAGTCCATGTGCACCACATTAATACTTCGCGCGAACTTGGATTTACATAACCAACACGAGCTAGGATTTAATCTAGTAAAAATGCCTAGAATTTATAATGAAGCAATGATATACTGAAGTGAGGACACGTGCTCAAGATTTCAAACAAACAAATCCATTGTTTTGATAGTTAAAAGAAACCAACTTCGTACCACCATTCCATCTTCGCACGAAGTTAGATTCCAGCCAAGAATTCGAATTTTAATCCAAGAAACGAATCATTTAAAGCTTAAAAATCAACCCAAGTGATAGATAAACGTATTCCCTAAAGTTTTGATACTAAAAACGACCCAAATCTTTCGATTTTCGACACTAAAACGGCTGCCCAAAAAGCATTACGGGTTTGATGTTTTTCTAGCAAATTTTTGAGATTCCAAGGCATTTCAAAGATAAAATCAAGTAATAAACGATATAGATTAGTTACCTATCGAAACCCACACGAAATCTTAGCAAGAAAAAGTCTAGGGAAAATTTGTCTAGAGAGAGAAAGAAGAGAGAGAGTGAGATGTGGATAATGGATGGAATGAATGTTTGAAAAGCTTTTATCCACTCAAAACACTCTCGCGAAGATACACGGTTTCTCCCGGAAAACGATTCGTTAATTAAAATACTTTGACTCAAGACCCGCAAAAACATATAACCGATTCCAACGATTTTATTTTTCAATTACCTTTGAAATGACTATAAACTTGACTATGTTGACGCTCATAAAATAATTACATTTTATTTCAAAATGATTTGCACTTTAATTTGGCATTTCTATAAGCAACTAGCTAAACCAAAAGAACTTAAATCCTCACGATAAAATATTCCAAAACTTAATTATTCAAAACCCGAATAATAAAAATCTCGATATATTAATTATATCTTAAGACTATATTACATAAAGTGCTCAGATGGCAGATGTTACACTATTCACAACTCAAATTATTATGAACTCGCGAAGACTCGATCTCGATTCTCATATATGGACACGCTCGACACGATTGACCAGTACGTTCTGGTGACGGTGTTACATCATTCCCCAGTTAAATGGATTTCGTCCTCGAAATCACTTTTCTCATACTCGTTGGAAAAAATTAAACTTTGACCGCTATCGCTCCTTGTCACTTTACGTCATGATTATTGAACGAATCCCTTGTGAACATTTCTATACACATAGTCCTTGAATCATTTCCTGTCGCCTCAGAAATTTTCGACATTGTCTAAATCACTCCTTGGTTTCCTTGGGCTCTACCCAGTAAGTCTAGGTATGAAGGCACCCAGATCTCACTTATTGTAGATACTCACTTGCTGTGTTTTAAGTACTCCCATCATTAATTCCTTGGTCGGAGGAATTCCCCAGTTAGAAGGAATTCCCCAGTTAAATGGGATTTGCTTACTCAAGTAGCGTTCCGCCTTCCTCACACCAACACACCTTGGGATCGCATCGTTGCGTTAGCAGCATTATCGAGAGTAAAGTCCATTCGAAAATAATATAAGGGTTTCCATGGGTTTTGTTATATCATGTTAGCACGTGAATGGTGTTCGGAGGGTTAAAATCGAATATTTGACTCTTAAGCGTTCGCTACCTTGAATCATTCTCTCTGTCGTCCATGATTACATCTCACCTTATTCGTCATTCTATTGATTCTCTAACCGAGCCAATATATATATATATATATATATAAACATTGATTACCCATTGACTGAAACGTACTTATACATTAATAGGTTTGGTAGTCTGACAACGATACATTATATTTTAAGTAAGAAAATACCCGTTGTTACATATTGTGCTTAACTCCTACACAGTTGCTCCAACGTCGGCATATTTGTCATCTCGTGCCAATATTGGAATCTCCTGTCGTGTACCGTTTGCATTCGTAACGTACGTCCACCCCCAAATGTGATTGTTCTCGCGTCCTTGGTTAGGTGCTCCATTCCGCCTAGGATATGTATTCCGAAGATGGCTCTGACTTCCACATTCATGACAGGCTCTCCTGTTCTTCGTTGGGTTCTCCACTCTCACTGGGTCTCTAGTCCCGTCCCCCCTTGACAATCTTTGGCTAGGTGACCTAGTCGATTACACTGATAGCAAGTGAAACATAGTATTGTTGCGGGATGGTGAAAGTTGCATATAGGACAACACGAATTTGAATCTGCATAAGCTTCTCTTGCCTTGGTCCTCTTACCCTTATCTTCTGAGTTTCCCACCTTTCCTGATTTTTCCTTAGTCCTCGTGTTCTCCTCTGGAGGTACCTGTCTCAATAATTCGTCTGCCATCCAATCTACCTTTGCCATAACATCCTGTATCGTAAGAGGATATGTTGTTGCTGTCATTCCTTGTATCCGAGGATTCAATCCGCGTATGTATAACTCAATTTTCTTCGATTCAGGGGTCTCCATATATGGAACTAATCTGGTTAGGTCACGAAATTGTTCGGTATACGATGTGTGATCGGCTCCTATCATCTTATGGTTCATCAACTCCTGCTCCATTCTCTGCCTTTCGTCATCAAGGTAAAATTTGCTTTTCATTAGCGCTTTGAAGTCATCCCAAGACATTTTCGCGACCGCTTCTCGCCCCATTTCTATACACTGCTCGTTCCACCATGCTAGACCTTGACCCGTCAGCGAATACATGGCGTACTCCACCTTTTGGCTTGCTGAACAGTCACTAAGGTTGTCAACCATCTCCATTTTCATTACCCAATCTACGTATGTCAGGGCCCCACCCTCGCCACTAAACTCTGGTGGTCCGCAGTCAACAAAATCTTGATACGTACACCCCTGGTCATTCCCAACTTCCTCACTGATGTCGCTTCTATCCCTGGTTACACCACCCGTTGTCTTCATTCTTTTGGGCATCCTCATCTTTGGCGGCATTTTCTACATTTGAGAGTCAGTTGGTTAGCGCTCGATTGTCAAAGTGGATTCGTTACTCGCGCACTTAAAACGATACTATTCACGTATTGTCCAAGCTAACGTTATCCATTTTGAGCTATTGATTTTTGCACACTTATGAATCGTCGCACACACTCCTAGTTTGAGTCTAATCATTAATCGTCCTTTAAGGATCCTACACATTTCCACCGTTTTCGAACATATACAGATCTTTCATTACTAGTTCTCTAGTCGATTTTTATGTCTTACAGTTTGTATTTGAACTTATATTGACTCATTCAAAATTTAGTACTACATCCGTCTTATTTGACATCACTGAATCTTATGAGAACCATTTGAACTTCGATACTAAGTCCTACATTTGAGCCTTTACTTAAACTAATCAAGATCGCTCTGATTGTACAAGGTGTGACTTTATAGTTGTATAATCTCGTTTTTATTAATATTAAGTATTCGTTATCTCCATTATTAACAATATGCTCGTCATATTCCTCGCGCCTCGCCGGCGACACCTTATCATATTGTTCCACCTTGTTGCTCGTTGCTTGATTTCTGACGACATGAGGTATCGCGAGATTTTCCACAATTTAGATACAACTATACACGCTACATTGACTATTTTGTCTAGCTAATTCGTATGTTAGAGCAAAAGGGGCACTATGGATATATATCAATATATCAATATCTGAATTAGCATATTTAAGCACAAGGTCATATTAAACTTCTAACAACTTACCGACCGCGTCATACAATCAAATAATTACGCACTTATAGAACTTGACCAACAATCCAAATTGCACACACATCCACAACTAAACACCTAGACTATTTGCCATTCATGGCTAACTCACGGTACGGGCCTGGTCATACCGTCACCATGCTAGTAATGCTTATATATAGCGTGTACCAGCAGCTAACCCACCACATTACTAACATCCTGGCGGCACATCGCAGTCCTGCCCCAATTTATCCACATTGCATTGTTAATATTTATATATAGGGTGTACCAGCGGCTAACCCACCACATTAACAGTACCCTGAGGACAAATTAGTTCCCCCATCCATAACACACCGCCAATACATTGATGGTATACTAGCTACCAGCCGTGACCAACCATTTCTGAACTAACCACTTTAGGCAAATAAGAATCAGATAGTTCCTCATAGCATCATGCCATCATAAAACCGTTGCGCACACCATGCCATGGTTCTGTATCCTCATCAACTAACACATAAAGAAAATAACAACAACCTCAGGAACAACAACAACAAACATCACACAATAAGTCCACTGCCAACATACCACGTATGTTCTTGCCATATGGTTAGTATGTCGATGTCTTGTCTCTTAGTGGCATTACGCATCAACATGCAACCTTTAGTAAATCAATTTCTTTTATTATGTGCAAATTTCTCTTAGCTCATCAATACTCACATACATATCAAAATAGTGCAGTTCTTTTATGAAATAAGTCGAAAGTTTATGTATGGTCAAGAAATCACTATTATAAACGAACTCACCTTTCAATACTGATAAATATACAAGAATTTTAAAAAACAGTGTCGATAATTCAGGTACCATTAGCATCCTTACTCATTATGCCTCCAGAAACTTGCCTCAACTTAATCTTTCTTAATACTATCTAAATCACCCTAACCGCTGTTGGTACGCTAGTTCACTACACTGGCCAAGAGTCCTCACTTTCCTTATGATCACTAACCATTGCTTTATAATTAAGATCTTACCACACAAAGAGTTAAGCACTTAAATACGTTCGAGAGTCTCCAATTATCACAAGTTTTTAATTTCAAATCTCGACTTAACTCTAATTTCCTCTGAATCTAGAACCTCCACGTTAAGAATTGATCTTAATATATATACTTTCACCAACACTATTCTTTACAGCTCATTCCTTTTAGCACAAATTGCTGATTTTAACTTGTCACATTATCGAGACTTTCACACATCATATATATATATATATATCAAACGGTTTGAGTTTGTTTTCCTGACATTTGTCCAAAATTCAGTTAAGCACAAAACTTGCAAATCTGTACGTCATATAGTTTTGAAAACTAATTTAGGTTTATTACTCGTGTAGCTATGCATACACAGCTACATTTAGAAAATATAAATCGTATTTGATCGTTTTAAGAAAATATTTAAGGAAAACGTATAATCATATTAATTTTTAAGTTTTTAAAACTTGAGGCCGTTTAAAATCAATCATTTGGAAAAACAATTTAAGACCTCGCAATTATCGTAAGAAAAGGTAAAGCAGACTTTAGTTACTAGTAAAAATTTACACATATAGTATGCACATATAGTTCCTATGGAAAATTCTATATGCGGTTACTTAAGTTTTAGTCTAGGTCAAACCACCTAATTCCCTAAAACCTAGGCTCTGATACCATACTGTAACACCCCGCCGATGGCGGAAACACAAGATGCAACATTAAGAACATTGCAATGGAATTATACAAAGGAACTATATGAAACACATTTTATAGAACACAAAAGTCATACATTTAGTCAAATTACAATACAAAGGATCCCGTAACAGGGATAAAACCGAAGCTTCGTGCTCGAGTCTATCATCTATATGCATCATCAACAGATCCTTAAGTCCAGCTAAAGTCTCCTGCCAATAAGCCCGTAAGTTCATCCTTGATATAACCTGAAAAGATACTTAAAGACGTCAACACGAGGTTGGTGAGTTCATAGGTTTAGTTATGAACAAGTTTTATCCGAAAGACCAATGAAATCCTTTTAAACATAGTGAACCGGTTTTTATCTGAAGAAAATCCATTTTTATACCAAACAACTCTTTATACAATGGGATAAAACCATAGTAAATCGTAATACCATCCATAGTAAAAATTCATCAAGAATATGTGAGTATCGAGTAGATGAGCTTTAGTAAAACCATTACAAAACGTTCATGCACTTCATATGTATGTTTTACGATTTCATAGTAGAAAACATTTTATGATTGTGGTACCGCTGAACCACCCCCTATGGTACCTCTACCCTCTGCCGAACAAGGCAGAATACCGAGACAGATACTAAGTCACACAGCATAGTATCAAGACAATCCCATACAACACATACGACCGGGACAGATACTAAGTCACACAGCATAGTATCAAGACAATCCCATGAACTCAGGCCAACTTGGTACCAAGTAGAATACCGGGTGATCAATCCCATATGGTATTCTCCTACTCTCAACAAAGTAGTATGAACATGAACTTGAACCCAAATCCACATACAACACACATATAGATCACACATATAAGTCACACGGTAGCACGTATTATGAACATGATAACCTATTTATGAACGCAACAACCCTTTTTATGAACTTGAACCTGACAACCTAATTATGAACATATAATACCTATTACGAACAAGATATTCTACTTACGATGTATCAACCTTTTTATGAACATGATAGCCTATTTATACCCAATTACGGCATAACTCAATCACAATATTATACTGGTAACTTAGACTAAGGCTCTATACTCCGAAACCTCACATAAGTAGTACATAAAACCAAGTATGTATCTACGGTACAAAAACAGAAGAAAACAGTTTTGTTATCTTTCCACCCCAAAAGCTCGATAAAAAGGGGCTACGAAACTCACCAGACGCGCGCAATGCAATCCCAATCCGATAGAAAGTAGAACCGACGTCCACGATAGCCGAAACCTATCATACACGTATCGCATTAATCCCTAAGCATCTCAAAGACTAAGGTCCTATGCATATTGACCTAATCTTAATAGAAATTCCATATTATGTCCATTTTATAAGGATTTGATTCAACCCAAGTGAAGTCATTACGTTTCGTTATAAAACGACTCAACGGAGCTTGTCCAATTCACTATAAAACACCCCCTAATAAAACGTAGTTTGATTCAGTCCTCAAGAACATTACCATTAGAAAGTACACTCTTTTATGAATTCGTGGTCGCTTGAATCGTCAAAAACGGAGTTACGGTTTGAAAGTTATGGCCGTTTTTGTAACTACCAGACCTGACACACGAGTTTAAACTCGACCAGAACTCCGACACAAGAGTTTGAACTCGTCCAGACACTCTACACGAGTTTAAACTCGAGTTACAAGACCAAACGACACCCAAGTTCAAGTTTTAAACCAACGACACATAAGATTAAGCTCGCACAAGCAAGGGACGAGATATAACTCGACCTTAGACCCGAATTCGGAACGCCAAACGAGTTTAAACTCGTTCAACAGACAGCTCGAGATGAGCCTCAGGTCGAATTGGGCCTCACTCGAGTTCGATCTTGAGTTCACACGCAGGGACGAATTTTAACAAGTTTCAGGACGAAAACCAATCAATTTTTAGATCAAAACTCTAAGATTTCTACACTAATGAGGACGATTTTATGGGGAAACATGTTAGGATACATTCTAAGTTCATAAAACTATGTTTACATACGTTAAAACTATGTTTTCATACGTATTTATAAAAAACCGAGTTTGAGTTCATGGATACTTACAAATGATGGAGAAACGAAGAAGATGATGATGATAATGAATTCCCTTGCTAAGAATTGAACCAGAAACGAAGAAATAACGTCAAATTCTAGACAGAGAGTGAACGGTTTTAGAGAGAGGCTAGAGAATTTGATGATTTTCTTCTTGAAGAAAGAAGAGAAAAAGCTTTTATATGCAAGACGAATTTTACACTTTCTACCCTGCCATCATGATTCTAGTTCAAATAAGTCATATTCAACACCGTAAGATCGATACGTTAAAGACAAACGTAAGATGAAAGGATTTTTAAATAACCGACGAATTAAAGTACGATAAAGTAAGACGTTCATAAAATAATTAGACTTTATTTTTTTTAAATAGTTTGCATTTTAATTTGACATTTCTATCGGCAACTAGCTATTCCTTTTTGGACTCCAATATTAACTATTCACAACTTGAATTATTATGAACTCGTGAAGACTCATCTCACCATTAAACTCCAATATTAACTATTCACAACTTGAATTATTATGAACTCATGAAGACTCGATCTCGATTCTCATATATGCACATGCTCGACACGATTTCAAGGATCCAAAATGATCTCACTACAATACAAACGACTTAAGACCCGATCTAAATAAGACGTTCTGATGATAGTTGCTGCAAATGGTGAGTTATATTATGATTGACCAGTACGTTCCGGCGACGGTTGTTACATCTACTCATTTTAAGTTCTCTTATTTTGTATTTAACGCATTTTCCCTTTTAGATGGCATTTTTAATAACCGTCTAGTTGTCTCGCGTATACACAGCCACTCAAGAATTCATTAGTTCTAATCAATCGATGAGTACACACAGCCACTATTCTCAGTTCTCACACGTATATAACTTGTTTAATAACTCGTATAAGGCTTACACAAGATTCCGATCGGAAAGTACACTCAGAATAGTAGGCCCGAAGGGCAGTTGTTACACATAAGTGGATCGAATATTTCTCTATCGATGTTAAGATTTGAAATATATCTGGTACTGAAAAAGAAAATATCCTTTTACACTATGTTTTAAAGAGCAATAGACAAAAGTGTCACAGGTGGATTGGATATTCACATATCATGCGGGAGTTTGAATAATTCAGATGTCGGTAGGTCCATTTGCATTTGTAGCATGATGCAATGGGTGTTCGGTTTAGTCCATGGGAGGTCGTCTTTTTCCATTTCATTGGGATCTCCTTTTTTATTTGAGTAGTTGTCGTTTTTTGTTTTGTTTTTTTTTTTTTTGTCTCTCTTATAGTTATGTTACAATTCTTATTCTCTCTTCTAGATTGGTGTTTTCTTGTACTGTCTAGCTTCCTACTGACATTTTTTTAATAAAATTTAAATGCCATTAAAAAAAAATGTATTTATTGTAGTATAGTCATTTAGAAGGTTTTATGCATTTAAAAACACTTTGGGTATCTTTTGACGCGTTTCCTTTTCAGCTTAGTTTCAAAAAAAATTCAATATTTGAGTATACCGAGATTATTATTTGAAGCGTGATATCAGTAATTTCAGTCAAGGGTGATCCCCAATTTGCTTTTATTTGAACTATTGTAATTAGCTCAAATGTGACAATTTCTGCTAACTTTTGAATTATAGTATGTATATGTTCATGTGCAACAAAAAGCATCCTATTAAGTTCTCTCAAAAAGATTTATGAGAAAGAGAACATTTTGAGTCTCCACTTTTAAAATGATCTAATATTTGCCTTTCAAAAAATAATTACCTTATGTAATTAAAGCCCCGGGAAGAGTCTAGATTTTGTAGCTATTTGGTAACCTCTAGTTCTTTTTGCCATTTTTAACTATGGAAGATCATCTATGAATATATAGGTGGCGAAATGGGCAAAATGGGCAAAATGGGTTGTATATGTTCCTTTCCATTATATAAATAGGTATATGCTCCTTTTTCCATTATGGATAGCAATAGATATATCTTTCATTACAATAGTTATATGTAAGGGTGAGCAAAAACCGAACCAAAAACCAAAAAAACCATGAAAACCGAAAAAACTGAACCGAAAAAACCAATGGTTTTTGGTTTTGATTTTCTAAAAACCGAAAGTTATGGTTCGGTTTTGGTTTCATATGAAAAACAGAACCATAAAAACCAAACCGAACCAAAAATATATATTGTTTACTTTTTGTTGAGTCCTAGTCGATTGTATAGATTTGTTGATGACAATCTGATAGTCAACACTTAGGTTTTTCTTTTGGTTCTTGTAATCTGATCTGAGTCAGACTG
>JAOXNX010075715.1:0-10153 GCA_028566075.1 Solidago caesia
AGTTTTATCATGATCCAATGGTCAAGATCTTATCTTATTTATTTTACTTTAATACTTGTTTTACAATAACCAATCCCATAAAAGTGTATATATATAAATATATATAAAATAAAAAATCACACACATAAATATAGGGTCGGGTAAACCCTTGTCAACTCCATGTTCATTGCCACTTTCAATGCCACCATTTTTGTAAGGTTACATACACTGCCCCAACACCGTGTTTTCATCATTTTACTCGCCATATAATTTGCACACACATTAAATTAACCTGGTCCATGTTTACTTTTATTAATTAAGAAAAATAAAATAAAACATTTCCTATAACTTATTTTAAGGTTTTTTTTTTATCCATTTGCGAGTCTACAATCACTATTCATTGAACCCGCTAAGCTGTCTGGCTGCCTGTTAATTATTTTTTTTTTTTTCCTTTTGTCTCTTGTTTGTTTTTTTTTTTTTGTTTTTTTTTTTCCAATTATTATATGTTATATTAGTATAAGATTTATCATCACGTACCTAGGGTCATTGTAAAGGTTATATTTACAAATTTACATGTTAGACATAGGACAGTATGGTGTGATCATCTTAAGGTTAGCTGAATGATAACTTTTGACATAAAAAAATGAAAGTTAGTGTTATATATACGGTTAGTATTATATATCTACCAATAAACTAAAACAGAATTGAGACATTCTTTAAACGACAAGTGACGTTTTATTATGTATTCTTTTTTAATTTATATTCAAGAATATTTATTTAAATATCATAAATAATTAAATTAATTAATATATAGACATAGATACATAATATAACTAAAAATCTTATATTAAAATCCAATTATATTCATTTTACCATAATTACCTATTTTTCATCAGTTTTTTTTTATTTTTTTTAATAGTTTTAATGAAAATCTAAATAAGTCTACAAATAAATATTAATTATTTAAAAAATAGATATGTATCGCTTAAAAAATTTACTACCTATCATACAAAAAAGACTAACTAATCAAATGTTCTGCTTGATCTTATGCATAATAGTAAAACAAATCTAACAGAACATTTATCTCATATAAAAATGTTCTGCTTGATCTTATGCATAATAGTAAAACAAATTTAACAGAACATTTATCTCATTTAAAAACATAAATAACAACATAAGCTACCATTGGCGAGATCAAATTAAATGCATGTGATAAATCATGTTCAAATTTATTTTCTTTACACAAAAAATCAAACATACGATAAGACTAGTATATATATATATATATATATTCAAACATGTATAAATATACATTATTAATGACTGCAATCTAAAAGTCAAAATCTATACTCCCTTATAATGCATTTACCCTTCCCTTTTACCAAAAAGATTTTGATAATCTTAAAATACTCTTACCATCTATTACTATTTTATCATCTTATCCCTAAAATACCCACATTATCCTTTCAATAACATCATCCAAAATACCTACAATACCCTATCTTCTAAAATACCTACAATACACTCATCATACCGCCACCACCAGGCGCCACTCACCTCCCTCATCTTGTCGCTGTCATAATCACCCCGTCGCATCGCGCGGTTAACCTTCTACTAGATATTAAAACACTTCCAAGATATAGCAATATCCTTCCCCTATGTTTACAAAGTATTTACCATAGAATTAGAATATATAATTTAGATTGATTAGTCATCACAATAACACAAAGACAAAAACCCATGAATAGAATACAATTATACAAGTATAAATTGTTAAATAGAAAAGTTGAGATTTAATATGTGACGTAACTCGTATTAATATGGTATTTTTTTTGAATTTTTTTCCTATATATTTCGAAATATTCAAATATCCAACTAGTAAAATTCAAAGTCTAATATTTTCTTTTAAGACGTTTTTTACATAATATTAAAAATGAAACAAATAAACGGTAACAACATTTTTCTTTTTTCTTTTATTTTCATTTTTTACCTTATTTTCAGTAACTATTAAAATTAGACTATTTCTTTTGTCACCTTTTCAATTTAACACAACTTTGTTTGAACTTTATTTTTTTTTAACAGCAACAACAACATGTATATATATATAAACAAAGATCAACTAGCAAGAAACTAGTGATCAAAGGTATAATTACAAGAGAAAAATCTAGAAAGCAACAAACAACTCAATCTAGACTCTACCCGAAGCTTTAACTGCTAAGATCGCAAAAAGGTTAGAAAAAACTTATACCAATTACAGTTGCCTGAGATAAAGTGCATGTATGATAAAGTTATTTTCGACGCAAAGTGCATGTATGATAAAGCTTATTTATAAAATCTTAAGTATTTACGACCTTTTCTTAATTTTTGATTGAAATTGTTTAAAATATCCCAACATTTAAACCTTAATTTATAAAAAGTTAATCATCCAAATATATTTTCATTTTAATGTTTGTCAAGGTCAACAATTATTTAAGAAACAATTACAATTTAGTCAAAGTCAATTATTTATATTTTACACTTATAATATAAAAATTAGCAATCTATCTTAATCTTTTAGGTTTTATATTGTGAAATATTCTCATTATTATAATTTAATAAAGAAATAGTTTCATATATATCTTTACAAAACCATAAAATATCATATATATCTTTCGAAATTCAATATATCGGATATGTCCTTTCGAAATTTAAAATATCATACTTGTCATTTTCATTATTTAAACCATAAAAATTCCGTTATTACCCCTATATGTAGATAAATAAAATTAACTACACTTTTCCGATCAACTCAAATTACATTAAAAGTTAAAAGTTAAATTCATGTTGTTCTTATGTACGTGTGTAATAACATTAGGAAAAACATACAAATAAAATTAGAAAATCTATATATAAAAAAATGAGGCAACCTGTTGGTAAAGTTTTTGACTTGAGATTTCCCATCAAGATTCGAATCTCACTCCTCATATTTGTGAGGATGGATTAAACGGGAGTTTTCAGAAGTTTTGAGTTCTATCCTGGCTGATCACACAAACGAATGAGTGACAAAAATTATCAAGAAATGAAAAAATAAAAACAATAATAATAATAAAAGAGATTATGGGAAACAAAATAATACTAACAAGCGATATAACCGGCCGTTGACCGAGGATAACAAATTGTATTTTGAGCAAAGTGAGTTTTGTTAACTATATAATCTACTGGGGAGGAAAACGAAAAGGACATAGACTCGAATCGGATCAGGAACTTTAACATTTCTACACCTACCACCAGACAAAAGAAAACACATGGTAATAAATCTTAAAACACAAAAAACCAAACACAACGCTTTCATGTACCAATTAAGAGTTTTCCAACAGAATTGTGATTCTGAATTTGATAGAAAACGGGAAAAGTTTTAGACTAAAAGGGAAATCAGGAATTAAAAAGAAAAATGAAAACATGGTAAAAAGTTGGTGGTCAAATTATAAAAAGACCAAAGAATAAGGGGTAGAATTAAAAACATGATAAAAGTTTGGTGGTAAAACTATAAATGATAAAATAAAATTTTGTAGGCAAATTATAAGAAACCAAAACTTTAGTGGCTAAATTATAAGAATCGAAAAAGAAACCAAACGTTAATGGGCAAATTAAAATTAAAAAAATCAAAATTTCAGTATACACCCAATGTATTTTAATTAAGATATAATTTTACAGTAAATTTACATTTTAAAACAATTAATGAACAATGCAAATTAGACACATTTGAAAAACATACTAATCTATCTATACTACCTTATAAAACATTTACATGGTGTCTTAAAATTTGAATTTTTTAAACATTACCATTTTTAACTTATTATTTAATGTTTATGTTATATTATATTATATATATATATATATATTGATTTACATAACAATTTAATGTTTAATGTTTATATATATATATATATATATATATATTTATAAATAACAACAAATACAATTTTTATATACATGTGTTAGACAATTCAGATCCGGCGGTCGGCGAAGCCAATTGCCGGACACCATCACCTTTTAACTTCAACCATCAACCACCGCGCATTGTGCGAATATTATTTCTAGTCAATTATAATTAACTCCAATACATTAATTAGCATTCATTTATATTGATATCGTATTCAAGCAATAATATAATAATTATTTATAATAATAAAAAGTTTAGGATATTATATCAAATCACTTAACTACAATTTAACTCTATTTTAACATATAATGGGAAGATACACAACCTTACAAGCACTTAATGGTAAACCAACAACCATACTAACACCTCATAATCAATAACAACTCAATCAAACATTACATTGACTATCTAATTAGTAACAATTAATTATTTAGCAATTTAATCAATTAACGGCGTCAAGAATCAACTAACGGCCAAACCAAAGAAATTGACGATTTACCAACGATAAAGTCAAAGTCTAAGATAAAAATGTTTTCGATGTTACAATTATTACCATAAGTATGTATTTTTCACCACCATTCTTTTTTTAGAAAGTAAATTTCAAAAAACAGTTTAAAAAATAATAATATAATAGACAAAAGATTAGATTAATAGTTTAATCAAATCTAAATAAGTCTTTAATTCAACCGTTTGAAGTAAAATTGACAATTCAAAAATAAATATTAGTTATTTCACTATTTTAAAAAATAGATATTTATCGCTTAAAAAATTACCATCTGCCAAAAAAATAACAATATAAATGTTTAAGTGTCTAGCCAATGAAATGTTCCACTTGATATTATAGTAACATACATAATATTAAATTAAATTTAACGAACCAATCATCCTATATAAAGACATATAGAACAAAATACTCTTATTTATGTAAAAAATATAAAAGTAATTAAGACTTACTCATTTTAATCCATATGACATTTTAAATTAATTAAAAAATAATACTCCATGTTTCTAACTTAATATTTAAGATTATTTATCTATATATTAGTCTAACTAAAATAAGGTTGAAAATTTTAAAACCACATAAATCATGTTTTATTATCATGACTTTAGGCATTAGGGTCATACCATTACCATTACGAATAACAAAAGTTATATTAGATATTAACTAATACTTTTACTATTAAAAAAAACTAATACTTTTATTATACATGTCTCTCAATATTCGACTACCATTGCGGAAACTAAATGTATCTAATGCACAATGTACAAAGTGGTGGATATAAAATGATATAAATATAAAATAAATTCAAATATATATTAATTGAATTATGTGGGGTTTTGGAGTGGTGGATAACTTGCCTTAGATTTGGAAGGTTATGGGTTCAACTCCCACACCATGTGTTTCTCTTTTTCGGTTTTTTTTTTCCTTTAGCTTATATACTTGATGATTTTGAAAATTTACACCATAAAAATCATCAAACGCATACTATCATTCAAGGCTTCAAACTTGGTCATAAGGAGGAGAATATAAGGGTGAAAGTGTAACAACCGTCTCCTAGTTTGGCGTGTAATTAGTGATCATGAAACTTGTAATGAGAGCTTAATAGTGAATCTAGATTCTTATTTTGGTGATCAAGTGAGCTTATCGGTTGTGAGTACGCAAATTAACTAGTGTTTAGTAGAAATGCCAATTAAAATGAAAACGCCTTAAAAAAGAACTAAGTAAACTTTTAAATAAGAAATAGTGTCACGTGACCAGTCGTTGGATAGGTAATTCGAAAATATGTTCTATTATGTCAACGGATTATTTTATCGAGTCTCGAGTGAAAAGTTTTAGCTAAACAAATCATTTTTCGGGAAAAACTAGATGTAGACGCGAGAGTGCAAGGGGTGGAATAAAACCCTTCCCACCCTCACTTTTCTCCCCATTTCTCCATCTCACTTTCTATCTAGATACCACACTCTCCAACCTCTCTTCTTTCTCTTTCTAGTTTGATCTCTCCCTCTCTCTCTTATTTTCGATTTACAACAAGAAACACGATCTAAGGTTTTTTTATCATCATTTTAATCTCGGTTTTACAATCTTGGTAAGTTTCTTTCAAGATCAAGTAATTAATTCTTATATTGTGTTTTGTTTTTATATGATAATGATTTTGTAATTTACAATCTTGATATGAGTTCCTATGGTTATATTTACCTAAAATGCACCTTGTCTATTTGCAAAACGAGTTAATCTGGCCAGAAAATGGCTTTTTGGTCGAGAATATTCGCACGACTCTATAGGTGGAACATCCTTCTGTGGGGAAACTTTCACGGCTCGTCTGCTCGATACTCACATACTTATATATATATATATATATATATATATATTTGATGCTATGTCTCAGCTAACTTGATCCTTGTTATCTAAACCTACGAATTCACCAACCTAGTGTTGATATTTTCGAGTATCTTTTCAGGTTTTATCAAGAGTCGCATCCAAGCTCAGAGTTATAAAGAGTATAACTGGACTTCAGGATTCGATTGATGCAAACTAGATCCTTAGACCCCGGCACGATGCCTCGGATTGCTTTCCGGTGCATGGGATTTATTTGGTGTATGTTGAATAAATTGTGAAACTTGTATACATTATATGAACAACATATAGCTTCTCTGTGTAATATCCATGTGCAATGTTTTTTCAGTTACATCTCACGTTTCCGTCACTGGTGAGGTGTTACAAAAAGGTGTGGTTGTCACCATGCCAATTTTTGGCATGGTAGGAGCCAATAATATTGTGACACCTTGAATGCCAAACTAAATACTAATTCATGCCAAAGTTTGCCAAAATGAAGGGAGTGGTTGCCAAATTTTGGCATGTAATTTTTTTTTAATACGACACCTACTACTAAATAAAAGAATTAAAAGTTCCAAACTTTTTGAACGTAAACCCATTTGGAACAAATTTGATGTTGAGTACGACCTGAGACAGTCCCTAAATGCGTATCAAACTTGGTTAATACTTTTTGCCAA
Source organism: Solidago caesia (assembly GCA_028566075.1). Lineage (NCBI taxonomy): Eukaryota > Viridiplantae > Streptophyta > Magnoliopsida > Asterales > Asteraceae > Solidago > Solidago caesia. Next base: position 6,914 of record JAOXNX010075715.1, read on the forward strand.
AATTCCTTATGGGTTTGATCGTTGTCTTTATTCCGGTCTTCAAAAACTTTAGTGAAGGCTTTTTTAAAGCCTCTTTTTGCTCTCGTGTCCAAACCCGCACTTTGCTTTCAATGGGCATACTACTTTCTTCTTGGTTTGGGTAGGGATGGTTTGATCCATTCGCAGTATGTATGTGTTTTGTATATTGAAAAAGTATATGTATCTAAATGTGTGGGTATATATGTAGGTAAAATGTGTGTCTATTTATAAAGGAAAAATCACAACATGCTCCCCCAACGTTTAAAAAAATAAACGGGCACCCGCGGGTAACGGGTACAGATACTCCTTTTCCATTACCATGCCCGCGAGTTTTTCTTGATCCGTCAATTTGCGGGTATCCACGAACGAGTTAAATATTTTATCCATGCCCACAGGGGCGGATGTAGAGTAAAATTAGGGGGGGTAATGCCCTCTATGGCAGCCCAAAATATAAAAGTCATTAGTGTAATTTTTTTTGTCCAAGCCCAAATGTTATTAGTGTGCCATCAGCCCAATTTTTGAATGCCCTAGGCACTATCATAAAAAAATAAAATACAGAACAAAACAATCCTTTCTCCTTCCTTGCCCAACCTCTTCTCCTTCCTTGCTCAATTAATTCAGCTTTCACCTTTCACTTGTTCATAATACAAACTTGATTCTGAATAAGGTAAGTTGAAATCCTAACTTAATTTATAATTTTATAAACCCTAATATTCGAATTACTTTGTTAAAACTATGTACCCTAAGTGCTTGCAAAGTTGCAATTATTGAAATAATACTATATTACTATGAGTTTGCTATTTGGAATTATGAATCTATATGACTAAGTTTTTGATTTATTTCTATCAGTAACAATAGATTATTAGTTTTGTAACTTGGTTCTCATGGTTTAAGTTGTATGGTTTAATAAAGTTTAATATTTTGGCTGTTTTTCAGTTACTTTTTTGTTGTTTTAATGCTAGTTTTTGTTGTTTTTATGCTCTTTTGACTGTTTTTTTTGCATATTTTATCCTGTTGTTTTTTTGGGTTGTTTTTTAAAGGTTTTATTTTGCTGTTTTGGCTAATTTTTGCAGCAAATTAAAAGCTGTTTTGAGGCTGTTTTTGGCTGCTGAGTTGCAGGTTCAATGTGCAGATTTTTGTGGCTGTTTCGAGGCCGTTTTGGCTGCTGTTTTCCACTATTTTGGTTGCTGTTTTTTCAGCAAATCGGAAGCTATGTGACTGCTGTTTGGAAGTTGTTTTGAGGCTGTTTTGACTGTTGTTTTGCAGGTTTAATGTGCTGATTTTCGTGGATGTTTTGAGGGCGTTTTGGCTTTGTTTGGTTGCTATTTCATGCTGTTTTGTAGCAAATTTCAGGCTGTTTTGCAGCATATTGGAAGCTGTGTGGCTGCTCTTATGTAAGTTTTTTTTTGCCCCCGCTTAGACAAATTCCTGGATCCGCCTCTGTCTATGTAGGACACGTATATTTATTATTGTTGTATTTTAATATAGAGTAAGAATCAAGTTTCGTCCATATCTATTGGAAAAGACAATGACTATTCTTTGTGAGTGAATAAGGTTCAGTTCGGTTCTTTCAGATAAGAGAAATGCTAGATTGACAAACTAAATACAAACAAAAGTTTAAAAACAAATCTTCCATCAATCAAATCAAGTCATTTTTTCTCTTTCATCTTTCTCTTTCTTTGTTGATTGGTCCACATCACATGCTACATATGTTTGTAATTATTTGTTTATAATATGTTTATAGATCTAGCATTCCTCTTCAGATAATGAATATTATCTCTCTTCCATTAAATCCCTCACGTGTTTTTCATGTGAAGATATTTGTGTCATTTCAATAACTAAAGGAGCAAACTTAATATTTTTTTCTTCTTCTACTACCTCCAAACCTAAAAATTATACATACATTATACATACACACATATCCAAATCTGTAAACAAAACCCAATAATTTTACATACATACACACACAGGTCTATAAACAAAACCCAATAGCTATCATCAATGATATACACATACAATTACACATACATACACATATTCAAAGTCAATTCCTCACTATTTAAAAATAATAATACACACACACAATTCCTAATGCCTTGGTTCTGATTCGTTTCTTTAATTTAGTCAATCTGGATTAACCCCAAGCTAAAAGATCTAGAACAACATACACTTTCAGATTCGGTTTCTTATAGATACAAAATAAATAACTAAATAATATGTGTGTATATATCAACTGTTTACACACAATAGATCTAAATAGTTTTTTATGAATCTGGAAGAAGAAGGATATGTATAGATCTGATTGTTTTTTCTTTGTTTTCGTAATCAAGCCTTTTGTTTTTGAAAGAAGATGAATATATCTGTTATATGTGTGAATGTGAGAAAGAAGGAAATAGAACATGACATAATAAAGAGAGAAAAAGATAGATATAGAGATAAAAGAATGAATATTTGTTTGTTGGGTTCGTATTTAATTTGGGTTTGGGGGTGGGAGGATCTTAAGCTGCTTTTCTGATTCTTTTTGGATGTGTAATTATAAAGATGTAGATAGATATAGATGGTGTATATGATTTTAGGATTTTTTCGATTGAAGATGAAAAGAAGATGGTGGTGGACTTGCGGTGGTGATGAATTTAGGGATTTTTGGATTAGAAATGAAATTGAAGAAATGAAATTGAAGATGAAAAGAAGATGGTGGTGGACTCGCGGTGGTGATGAATTTAGGGATTTTTGGATTAGAAATGAAAAAAATAAAAATTTAGTCCATTAACATTTGAAATGACTATAATACACGTGAGAGATTTAAAGGAGGAGAGATAACCTCCGTTATCTGAAAGGACTAGATCTGAACCTTATCTATTTATAAAGGACTGTCACTGTCTTTTCTGATAGATTATGGATGAATCTTGATTTTTTAGGTAAACCTGTTAGGTCCAAGAATGTCGATATACCAAAGTATATTAACACAGATTAGTTGTAGAGGGGGGTTGAATATAACTTTCCAAATTCTTAGAAATATATTTAAGCTCTTTTTGTAAATCTTTTCGAACAATAAATAAACTTAATATAATCTCAAGATTTAACAAAGATATGTAAATTAAGTAATGAAATCAAAGCAATAAAGCATATAAAGTAAACTTCAACACATGATGTAATTTTCAATGTAATTCTTTATTAAGAATAATCTATACAAAGAATTACAGGATTGTTGCGGAACAAGAT
>JAOXNX010075743.1:0-10151 GCA_028566075.1 Solidago caesia
TACTATGCAACAATTACACTATCTATCCCATAGTTTTATCTAACACCATGGATTAAGGAATTACTGATTTTCAACATCTGGGTTGAACTTTGTGCGAAAGACCCATTTTGAGCTAACAATATTAACATTTGGAGGACGAGGCACCAACATCTAAGTGTTGTTATTATGAGTGTTGACATCTCTTCCCGCATAGCAAGGAGCCATTTTGGATCTTTAGAGGCCGACTTAAAGCCTTTGGGCATGTATTCAGCAAATTAAATAGGGTAGAATAGAGAGAATGGTTTTGCACATGTGCCAAGTCTGCTTGATAACGAGGCTTGAATATACCTACTTTTGCTCGAGTCACCATGGAATGAGTGTTAGAAGATACCCGTAGTTGAGTGGTTTGAACAACTGGAATAGTGTTAGGAGGTAAAGTTTGGTACAATTGTCGTGGAGACTCAACCATCTGTTGAAGCAAATCAAGCTCAAGGTTCATGAGAACTAACCAGCTGAGCAGGTTCATGGGCTGGTACATGTTGCAGGGGTATTAACGCATGGTTGCATTGTAGTGTCAAGTGGCACAGGGGTGGTGGAGGTGCTAGCAGACCTATTTGAGGTGGAAGAAGTATGATGAAGTGGATAGTCTTCAAGGAAACGGGACAACTCAATAGTTGACGAGTCCACAGAAGTTAAATTTCCGGAAAAAGGAAATCATGTCTCATCAAATTGAGCATGGCGTGTAACAAAAACACGCAATGTGTGAGGATCAATGCAGCGGTAGCCTTTATATAGTGGACTATAACCAACAAAGACAAAAGGGATTCTACGTGGAGAGAGCTTGTGTGGAGCATAGTCTCCCAGATAAGGAAAAACGCGTGCGCGACAATTAAACATTAGAAAATTACTATACATCGGGCCTTGTTTGAACAATAACTCAAACGGAGACTTGTGATCCAAAATAGCGGATGGTAAATGGTTGATAGTGTAAACAACAACACTGAAGGCATCCACCCAGTATGAGGCTGGAACATGAGCATTAGATAACATCGACAGGCCTGTCTCAACAATGTGCCTATGTTTTTGTTCAGCTCGTGCATCCTGTTGAGGTGTATAAGGACACGATAGCCGATGAAGTGTTCCATTAGCCTCTAGTAATTGTCGAATATTGTGGTTTATAAATTATGTGCCACCATCACTTTGGAAGATCTTAATCTTCATGGAGAACTCACTTTGAACCATGTTGATGAAAACATTGAAGATAGAGAAAAATCCAGCTTTAGTCTTTAACAAATAAGGCCAAGTAAAGCAAGAGTAGTCATCCACAAAAATTACATAATAACGATAGCCATCAATAGTAGTAACTGGTGCAGGCCGCATAAATCACAATGGATTAAATAAAGAGGTTGTGGATTGTTTTTCATATGTCTCAAATGGGAAGCAATGTGCTTTTGCAAGTTGATAGGCAGAGCAAACAATGTGTTTTGGAAACAGTGATGTAACTACAAGAGAACCCGACTTATTTAACATATACAAAATAGGAAATGCCACATGTCCCAATAGATTATGCCATACTTCAAACGAGGCACGATTACCAGAAGTAGAGATTGCTGATAATGCTTGTAGCCAGTCTCGAAGAACATAAAGCCCTTTTTCACATTTTCCAATGGCAATAACCTTTACAGTATGTCTATCTTGAATATAGAAGAAGGGTTGTGACACTAGGACGTCTACATGATTATCAGTGGTAAGTTTGCTAATTGACTTACACCCAGAATCGATTAGTTTATGTGAAGAGACACAAGAAGACAACTTATGAAGTCCTTAGGAATAAATAGCCTAACATTGGTTACTTTTATATTTTTGGATGTCCAGTATACATCCTAAATGATTCCAGTCAATTGGGTAAATTCGATGCAAAAGCTGATGAATGGTTTTTCTTAGGTTACTCAGTAATTCACAAAGCCTTCAGAGTCTACAACAAGAGACTGGACAAGGTGGATGAGTCAATTCATGTCACAATAGATGAATCTTCCAAATTAACAAAAAAGCTGCTCCCCGTCTGTAACACCCCAACAAGGCGGAATCATGGGATGCCACTAAATGCACAGCTCGCCGTAGAATTATATAGAAACAACTAAATGAAACAAAGATTTCCATTGCAATCAGCACAAGATTCAATTACAATGATGGCAATAGTTATGAACAACAACATTAATGACGACTAATGTACTACAGCAATCAATCCTAAACAAGGAGCGAATAAGGCTTGTAGCCTGAAGTCCATGATCTACCATGCTCCTGCTCTAGCTGCCTGATCCATACTTAGCCTGATACCTGAAAAGTATGCTTAAACAAGTCAACACTAGGTTGGTGAGTTCGTAGGTTTTAATAAAGATGACTTTTAAAGATGACGGCAAAACCTGTCGACAGCAAAACCAGTATGTCAAGACTTTATAAAAATATACATACGAGCTAGAGTTACCTGTCAGATGTCTCACAACCACACATAAACACACAACACATAGATGACACACAATAATCACAAAAAACAATAAGTCATATGGCCGGGAGTAGATACTAAGTCACACAACATAGTATCGAATGACCAATCCCGTCAGACCAATCAATATGTCACACGGCCGGGAAATAGATACTAAGTCACACAGCATAGTATCGAATGACAATCCCGTTAGGCCGTCTTGGTACCAAGAATGTCATCAAGATGTCATCGAATGTCGTCAATTCACGTGTACGCATACACGGATTATGTCTTCTAACTCTACACAATTAGCTCATACAGTATGTATATACATATATAGTTTGTATGAAAATGATTATCAGAAAACAGTAATCTTTTGGAAAACATTTTGTATACTTTTCACCCCAAAACACTTAGAAAGCAGGAGCTATGAAACTCACTGAAAACGTTTGAACAATAAAACCCCAAGTAGAAGATCTCGAACAGTCAAGCCTTGCACACACAATCCATCAATTCCAACCGAAACACAATTCTAACATTAAGTACTTGAACATGAACTAATAAGTTTAAACTAGTGTCCTTAGAAATGCCATTGAACTCGTATGTTTAAGGTGTAACGAAAATTCTTTTAAGTCTTATAATGTGTCGCTTTTAAACCTTAAGTCATCTCATTAAGTCCGCTAAGTCAAGTTTTAACTTTCAAATCATTTTGTAACATGATAAGTAGTTTAGTCTTTCGAGAGCGATTTAAACCAATAAGGAACGAACAACGAACACCCGGAAACACGCGAAAAGTCAAATTTCAGTATAAAGACGTGTTGACCAGGTCAACCACGCATTGACCAAGTCAACAGTGCGCAGTTGACCAGCCACGCACTTACAAGTGCGCACAGCACACACACGCACTTGAAGATTTTGCAAACATTTGGGCATCATTTCGACTCTAAAACGACTCGTATTTTGCGTAAACATGTAGTACAATAACTAGGGAACATTGAGGATCGATTTAGACTCGAAAACGACGCGTTTTAGACCACAAAAACTCGCATACGCACTTGACAAAAATCCTGCGCGCACTTGGTACTGTAGCAGCGCGAATTTGGATTTAAACCTCATAAAACGACTCGATTCTTGAAGAAACTTGAAGTATATTGATAGTATAACATGTAGGGAACATCACGTGATGAATTAGACTCGAAAACGAAGCCATTTAAGCCCTTAAAAGTCGAAAACGCACTTGGCAAAGCTGCTGGGCGCACTTGGCTGATCTGCCACGTTTTTGGACCTAAAAACTCATGAAAATGACTCGTTTAATGATAAATCACGAAGTATATTGATAGTACAACACTTAGGGAACATAAAGGTACGATTTAGAGTCGAAAACAATACGTTTTAATGCTCGAAAAAGTCAAAAACGTGTTACAACAGAGCTGGGCGCGCACTTGCTGTTCCAGCCCTGTTTTTGATCCAAAAACATATCAAAACGACTCGTTTATAGCTTAGAAATCGACCCAAGTGATAGGTAAACTTGTTCCTTAGAGTTTTGATGCGAAAAACGACTAGAAACACTTGATTTTCGAGCTCAAAATGGCTGCCCAAAAGTACATACGGGTTTGAAAGGTTTCAACTAGTTTTTGAAGAAATTCAAGGCATTTCTAAGTAAAATCGAATGATTAATCACATGAAACACTTACACAAGATCCCCTAACGAGATTTGATCAAAAGTTTTGAGAGAGAATTGTAGAGAGAGAAACTAGAGAGAGGTTGAAGATCTTGAAATGAAATGGAAATGGAATGGGTGGAGGGTTTTGTTTACTAAAGACACTCTCGCGAGTAAAGCCGGTTTCTCTCCGAGAACGATTCGTTTGATAAAATCTTTTGACCCAAGACTTATAAAAAATATTTAGTTGACGCAAATAGATATATTTTTCAATTACCTTTGCAACGACTATAAACTTGACTATATTAGGCATTCATAAAATAATACACTTTATTTTAAAACATTTTTCATTTTAAACTAGGCATTTCCGTAGACGACTAGTATCCCTTTACGAACTCGAATTCTCACGACTACATCACAACACTAATGACACAAATGACTTAGACGGAACTCACTCGTGCTATACTCATAAATATTGCCTTAGATAACGGCTCGCACGAAGATCCAAAAGACTATTGCCGGATATATCACACGTTCACGGCGATAATGAGTGGCTGTCGAGACGACTCCGGTGACGGTTGTTACACAACATTTCTCAAAAGATGAGGGGACCTACCAATACTACCCTTCCTTTTTCATATATATTCTATCCCTATACCTCTATCTACCTATATTCTTTAAACATTCTTTTTTTTTTTAATACTCGACACCACCCCACCCAAAAGTATTCTTTGATCCCCTTTCCCTTTGTCTAACAAAAAAGTATTCTTTAAAATAAAGTAATCATCATCATCACCATCCTTTTAACAAAAAACACACACACAAACCGATCCCCCCTTCTTCCTACTCCGGCTAGACCAACCACCGCCGTAATCATCATCATCACCACCACCAAAGCCTTCTGTCATCACCACCAACCAATTTTAATTATTTATGGGTTTTTATTGGTGTAACCGATTTATGGGTTTCTCTTACCGCCACCATCGCCGGAATCATCATCACCACCACCACAGCCGTCTGTCATCACCACCTACCACACGAAACACCACCACCGCTGTGACGGCGCCACACCAGTTGCTCCTCCATTACCTCCACCACCATCCATCTCTCCAGAAATATTTTTGATTATTTATGGGTTTCTCTTGGTTTAACCTAATTTAATTTCTTCTTATTTTATGATTTTTAATTTATTCTTTTATTCTTATTTATTCTTACTTTTTAGGGTTTTTATTTATATTTGGTATTTATAATTTTCCTGTTTAACCATTGGATATTTACATTTGGAGATTTTAGTATGGATGGTAAAAATTTGTATATGATTTGTAATATAATATAGATTTGTATATGAAGTAAGTGGGAGACAAACCTTTCAAAAAAAAAGTAAGTGCCGTTCAAAAAAAAGGTTTTAAGTGGGAGACAACACTATATGGTTTTAATGGTTTGTTTGTTTTTATTGAATTTGGTTGTTTTTAACATCATCGGTTTTAAGTGGGATTTTTTTGTTTATTGAATTTGCTTTTTAAAATCAAAAATCTGTTAAACCTTTTTGTGTCTGGTTGTAAATAAGGTTTAGTGGAAATTTATACCCCCCACACACTTAATGTTATTATTTTTGCATTCCCCTAATTTTTACAAGGAAAATGTTGAGATATGTGGACATTTTTGTATTCCCCTAATTTGAGGGAATAATAAATATTAAATATATTCTTTTGTGTTAACTTTATATTTTTGGTAAATATTTTTCACCTACCCATCATTGAAATGTATATATAAACTACAAACTCCCCATTCACAACTCATCCATTTTACACATACACAATACCATGCAGGTTCTCACTCACCATCTCCTACCACCGGAGATATAATAACAGGTTCTCATGTACCTGTTGATGTTGCCAATGCAGGTGCTACATCCACTGGTTTTGTGCTAGCATCTATTGGGATTGGAAATGTGTGATTGAATGATTAATGAAAGACCAACTTTAATGTCCTGATGAAACAAGTAGTTGCATTTCTTATTTAAAAACCTTTATATTTTTCTGTACATTTTTGTTTCAGGTAGTGACCTTGGTTTGCAACTTTGCATACGTGTTTGGGCTTTCTTTACTTCTGGGTTTTAGTATGTTGAAAATTTGTTAAAGCTTAAAATTTTAGGCTTTCTTTACTTCTGGGTTTTAATATGTTGAGAATTTGTTAAAGCTTAAAAGTACAAGTGAGAATTTGTAAATTTATGTCAAAGATTTTGTATTTTGATGTAAAAAGATATTATGTATTCTTCTCTTTTGATGTAAAGGATACTACATATGGAACAAAAAGATATATGTTGAAATTTAATACATCAAGTGTACACGGGCTTTTTAGAGGTACCGCTGCGTCGCGCGGGTACCATGCTAGTATATATATATATATATATTATTACTTAACACATATATCTAAAACACAACACATACACATATCTAAGTTAGAAAGAAAAAATTCAGATTTCACTTACAGCAGCCCAGAAAACATTCGATCCCCGGAGATCGAACCGTCAGATCATCTTGTTTTTTTTTACAGTATCTTCACAACATAGACAAACATTTTCAACCGTTGAATTTGTCCAAAGTGGTCTAGATATCGAGTTATAAGAGTCAGAACAGAGGGCAGAAAATTTAGTAAGTTGTTTTGTTGTCTTCCTTTTATTCTATAAAATTCCTACATAAAATCATGAATAATCTTCTCATTATCTTTTATTTTCTTGTTCATGATGAAAAGAACAATATATTCAAGGAGAATTAAACATCTCAAAGCCTTGTTGTTGGTAAAACTCTCATCCTATTTTGATTAATTTTTACTACTTATAATATGTACTCTTTCATGGTTTTCTTTATTTTACCATTGTAGTTTATTTAATAAATTTATATATTGACCATCTAAATAAAGTAAAAGTTGTATGGCAAAATGAAGTATTATAATAAGCATTAATAAAAACTATAACATTTATAACATAAAATAAAGCATTTGCAAGTAAAGTTATAAGTTAACTTAGTTCAAGAAATTTGGACAGAATTCATTCTCAGTTTCAAAGAGTTATAAAATGATCATTATATAACCTTTTGTAACGTTTCTTATGCCAAAATTATAGTTCAAAGAGTCTAGTTTCTATCCCAAGTGGTTTCAGGTCCAAACTCAAAATAAAAGTCAGTCAAATGAATTTTTCAAGTAAAGTGGTCAAAACCGAGTTTATGAATATGGAAATAGGTCGTATTTGGGAATTTTTATCTCTCAATGCATTAGGAGTTGAGACTTTATATTTTTACCGGAACTTTATTAGGGCATTTTTATGGTAAAAAAAATGAGAATTTTCTAAAGTCGGAAAGTATGATATATTTTATTAAACTTTTTAGTTCGCAAACAGTGACAGTTTCTGAACAAGTTGTGTTTATGAAAATTTTTAAAAATAGTTAGCCATATAAATAAATTTTATAAAAATTCAGGAAAGAACTTAAGATAATATAATATTATATGGTAAAAGGCCTTAGTCGAATTTATTAAGAAACTGTGTTAAAAAGCGTCCTCAAATATAACTTAGTTTTATCAGATTCAAGTCATATTTCATAAACCACACTGAATTGTAAAAATTATAACGCCTTCAATTTTGAGAATTAGAAGTTTGTATTTTTATTGGAATGAGTTCAATATGTTAGGATTCTAATATAAAAAGATGGGAGTTTTATGAATTTTTTTGGGTATTAATCTTTTATAAAACTTGTGACTGTGCAAAACAGTTATAAATTTCGACTAGTTTATGTTTAGTGAATTTATAAAAATAGTAAACGTGATAAATAAATTATGGAAAAATTCACATAAATACATAACATTACATGGTTTCTGATATAAAAGTTTAGGATTTTAATTAATTTATTTTAATATATTTTAAAATCACCAAATGTAACTTGAAATATCAAGTACAAGTAGAGTTGTAAAACTTTGGACCAAACACTAATATAAAAATCATTTCAAATAATTATATGACATAAGGCTAATAACAAAGGATAAAACATTTATAGAACTAATATTATACATGGTATAAATGTTATATCAGTAGACTTTAATTAGAAGGTTATAGCTTTGTTCATGTAGTAATCTATGTAATTTCTTTGTTATAGATTCTTGATTTGGACATACGAGCATTAAGCTATTGCCTACAAATAAATGTGAGTTTCGTAGCCCCTACTTTTATGAAACTTTGGGGTGGAAAGTGTACTCAATTTTCTAAATAAGTGTCGATAGTTTTTATGATACAATATGCTTAGAACTATATGTGAATACTTATGTGAGCATCTTTAGGGACATTATCCCGGCACTTAATGCTATGGGTATAATTGTGAAACATTTGGATACAAGGCAGGTTGTTGAACCGTAAGGCCACACATTGTGAAACATATTGTGAATCAGGCAGGTTGTTGAACCGTAAGACCACATATTGTTGGGAATCAGATATCGATATAACACAGCACATGGAGTGTGCACATTAGGTCGGCCAGTGTACCCCTCTTACGAGGAAATTCCCAGGTGCACAATATGGCGATGCGAGCACCCCTTTTATGGGAATCAGTTCTAATTCATCAGGCTTGAGTGATCTGATCTAACTACTATTGTGTTATTATTGTGTTTGTTTGTGGTTGTGTGAGCTTGATCAGTAAACATTGTGAATTAAGTGCCAATCTATGAGAACTCTAAGTAAGTAATGCTTTGGCTCTAACTTATTGTACAACCACATGAATGTATCGACACAAATGATTTTGTTATCTTAAACCTACTAACTCACCAACCTAGTGTTGACACATTTAGTACACTTTTAAGATATACAAGAATAGCTTGCAAGCTAAGAGTTGTGATGATGATAGTTGGACCTAAGGATCAATTGATTGCATTCTAGATCTTTAGACTCGGGCACGATGCCTCAGATTGTTTTTCCTTGCATGGGATTCGCTTGTTATATTTTGCCTTGTATTTGACAACTTGTAGCTTAATTTGAACACCATGTAGTTTCTCTGTGTAATATCCATTTGCAAGCTTGTTTCAGTTGCATCTCACGTTTCCGCCACAGGTGGGGTGTTACACTAGACGTCAAAAAGCGTTCCTTCATGGCCACCTTAAAGAGACTGTGTTTATGCACCAGCGTATGGGGTTTAGAGATCTGACTTTCCCGCATCATGTTTGTCGGCTCAAAAAGTCCTTATATGGTCTCAAGCAAGCTCCAAGGGCTTGGTACCAACACTTTGCCGATTACATTGCTCATTTAGGATTTTTGACATAGTCAATGTGATCATTCACTTTTCATCTTCAAAGAAGACATTCACACTGCATTCATACTTCTATATGTGGATGATATTCTCTTAATCACTTCATCTGATGATCTAAGACAAAATTCATGACTAGGCTCTCTAAAGAATTTGCAATGACGAATCTCGACACCCTTAGCTACTTTCTTGGAATATCAGTAACTCATCACAACAACTTATGGAATACCACTAGAAAACATAACAGAATTTCAAAGCCTCGTGGGTGCCTTGCAATATCATACATTCACACGACCTGATATCTCCTATGTCGTTCAGCAAATATGTCTTCATATGCATGCTCCAACAACTACACATATGCATGCTTTGAAGAGAATATTAAGATATGTCCAGGGAACTCTCAACTTTGGTTTAAGTTTCATCAATCGTCTCATTTCCAATAAACTTGAATACCAAAAACTGTGCCTTAAGCAAATCAATCTTCCCCTTCTTAACCTAAGAACCCCCTTCGAGCCTAGTCTCTAGAGCATCAACATGAAGCTCTAAGAGGGATGGATAAATAGTTTGAGGTTAAAGCAAATGGGGTTAGATACTTCATGGGAAGGATTTGGGTACCTCTTTATGGAGACCTAAGAGAGTTGGTAATGAATGAAGCACATAAGACAAGATACTCGATACATCCAGGGTCTGATAAGATGTATCACGATCTAAAGGAGCTATATTGGTGGCCCAACATGAAAGCAGA
>JAOXNX010075791.1:0-10147 GCA_028566075.1 Solidago caesia
TCATCACAGATTAAACCAATCATTTCATAAATCATTAAACAGTTCTCAAAACAGTTTAATTAAGATCCGCAGATCAAATCAATTTTTCATGCTTTCCAGTCCCGAATGAAATCAATTCAAAACAGAAATGGGACAGTGAACTCACCTGACGAATGATCAATTAACAGACAACAAATGCACTTAAACAAGTACAATTACGAATACGATACTATCACTGGATCAGACGTCACGAACACTTGAACCTAAACATAAACACAAACGAGGTCAACACCTCACAACAAACTTATGTTTAATAGTAAATTCCTAATGAAATGCCGTTAAAAGTTCTTGATCAATACCGATTACGCAACACCATTAAGACTCATTTTGAACACTTTAAATATTAATAAGGGCCAATTTTTGTAAAACAGTAAACCTTTACAAAATGTACAATTTTAGTACCTCCTGAACTTGACTGCGTTTTTAATCACAAACGCACTAACCGCGTTTTATAATAAAAATGATAATGACAGCGTTTTATCCTAAAAATGCTATAACCACGTTTTATCACTAAAATGCTATTACCGCGTTTTATCACTAAAATGCTACAATAGCGATATTTGAACAATTATCCTCTGACAGCGTTTCTAATTAAAAATGTTCAGACCACGATTAAAGACATAAACTTGTAAATAGCGTTTTTAGACAAACTTGAATTTACATGATCTAGAACAAGACTATGATGACTATATTTTTGAACCTTAAAACGAATCTTAATTGCAGACAAAATATCATATGAAGATTGAAATTGTTGTTTTCACAAACCAAAAATGCTATGACATGAATAGCTCAAAAACGCTATTCTTGAATATTCCCACATAATAATTGTAGGCTAGCAACTCTACAAATACAGATTAGAACGCTATACTTTCGAATTCAAAAACTTTATATTTGTATATCAAAAAACGCTATTACACATGTAACTAAAATGCTATGACCGCATCTTGAATAAAATTAAATAATATTGTTTTCTAATAGATCAAATTGATAGTGTTATTGAATGGTAAATCATTAACAGCGTTATATATTTCTAAATGAAAATGTAACATTTCGTCATTTAATTTTAGACTTATAATTCGGGTTCATTTATAAATTTATTATATTTAATTTTACGCAACTATTTACGTTCTATCATATTGAAACGCGTAACTGAATATCAAATTTTTATAAATTCATAACTTAACATTTTAAAACAATGAACAAATAACATTTAGTAACTAACGGAATGCCAAATAAATCATTAAAATTATTACACGAACCGTTCCAAAGTTAACGAAATTTAACATCAAGTAATCATCTAACATGCTTAGTGGAAAAACACGTGGCTGATTGCATGATGCTCCACTTGTCTCCACATAGAAAAATCCTGCACTTAACACTAGTGAATCATCATTCTCACCAATTCTACGTACAATATAAGAAATACTAAGAAAACACACACAATCAATTCTTTAAACATTCATCCCTCACGGTCATTTTCAAAGGATTACTACTTGAAATTAACTCAAAGTAAGCATCCATTTAGGTACATCTTAATTCTTTTAATGATTTCCTCACTGAAATTCGTTCTAAAATATAATGTTGACGATGAATGATTTGGTTCTATTGTAAAACGTGGTACATGATTTAATTAGTAGGAAATTTGAGAAATTTGATTAAGGATTTAGGAAGAATAAGTCATGAGTTTGGTAGAAATTAAATCATTCGAAAGTTGTACTATACGAATGAAACTAAATAAAACTACTACTTCTTGTTAGAAAACCCACTCCTGCAACAAACGAAATTCTAACTAATTACCTTGAATGAAACCGAGTTATAGGAATCAGTATACATGCATCCATTCAATAACTAAATGATTCAAAGTATATATATGATATTGTATCGATTTCCAAGAGGGCTAGAGGACCAACGTGTTGCGAAACTTTCAAATATTTTCTCATGGCTGTTACCGACTTTTAGGAGTCGGTACACACATGTACATATTTTTGCTATGAACGATTTTATCCTAAGTGTTTTCCTCTAGCTTGTATCGACTTTTGAGAGTCGGTACACACTCATGCCATAGTCGAGTTTCTCGACACGATCCGAACTAAGGGTGTCTAATGATTATTTTGTTATCTTTACAAACATAACCAAATAATTTAAGCGAGTAAACGGTGCAACTTATGTGAATCAAAAGCCGAGTTGTATAATTGATATGGTTCTTGAAAAAGAATCAATTCTACTAATCTTCTTTTTAAGGGCATTCCTAAGTTACTAAAGTTAAACATAAAACTTACTTGTATCTCGTCTACGTATCTGATCTTAGGTTCATGTCGATAGCATCTATTCAGCAAGCAACTAACTTGTGTTTATCATTCCTGTGCCTTTTCACTTGTCTTAGCTCGTAATCAGCAACCACTGTGAGTTCACTATCCCCTTTTCAATCTTTATTTTTATTTAACTTTCGGGGCTGAAAAGCATGTATGAAACTGTTTAAGTATCTATTAATGGAACTGTTTTAATATCTATTAATGAAACTGTTTTAGTATCTATTAAATGGAACTGTTTTGTATCTTTTAATGAAACTGTATTGAATCTGTTATACTTAAATTTATCTCAATAGTGATACCATGTAAAACTGTTTAGGCCTTGTATGGGCGGGGGTTAAACAAGTGTACATGGTAGGTATTATTGGAGATTGTGATTCTTATTGCCAGTGGGATGGCACATGGATATTATTAGGTACTTGCGAATCACACTTACTACTATTAGTCGATTCCCACTTCGTTGGAATAGAACATAAGTATTTATGGATAGCGTTATTTGAGGATTTCGGGATCCTCCATCCTGAGTACGTAATCAGTGATGCATATTACTTATCAAAACTGAATCATATTGTTGAGGGAATAACTGGTAGAAGCACGTCTCCGAACAACCGGAATAGTAGTAGTTCAAGTATACGCAATACTCCATAAAACAGATTGATGTATCATTTGATATGAAATATTTGCCTTAATATTTCATGAACCAAATTTACAATTATTTATTATTGAATTGAATACTGTTTATGCTGGAATTAAAACTGTTTTAACAGAAAGGTATTTCTTAATCGAAAACTATCATTTATTTATATTATTATAGATTTTTGAATCTATATTATTATCATGATTTATAACTACTTTGACAGGGAAACATCGAATCAAAACTTTGGAAACGAAACTGTGAACTCACCAGCTATTTTTATAGCTGACACTTGATTTTCATGCTTTTCAGGACCTGGCATTTAGGCCGCTAGTCTTTCGAGTCAGCCGCCTTCTTTTGAAGTCTCTTTTGAAGTCTTCAACGTTTTCTCCATCATGTTGTATTTCAATTATCATCACCAGATTGTAATTTCAGTACAACATCCTTTGTATACAGTCCTGCGTGACTGTTGTTTGTATCTAAACTTAGAGGGTTGAATACCCTGAATCGATATATCTTTTGATTATCTTTAATGGCATGTGTGCCGTGATCTATAAAACTTGTGCTATGTATCTTGCTTGACTGTGCATCCCGTGTTTCCGCTTTAGCGGGGTGTTACACCAAACCCTTATCAGCAACATTAATTCTAAATCACGCATCACTTTGGGTTGATTTGATAAAATCAAGTTACCCAATTTCACCTCATTAACCACCGAAAGTAATCAACACGTTGTCCTTTTCTACTCAAGCATCAACAACTGCATTAGCTTTACCCAGGTAGCATTTTGTCTCACAGTCACAAGCTCTCATCGATTCCATCCAACACCTCCATCTCACATATATGTCTTTCTAGCTAAAACATCTCTTAGGATCAGTGCACAGAGTGCACCCAGTACCATACACATAATGTCTCCACCACTTAAGAGCAAAACCACAACAACAAGCTATAAATCATGGTCAGAAAATTTCTGTCATGAGAATGCACCTAACGTAAAGCATAAACAACTACTTTACCCCGCTACATCATTGCACATCTCAATATAGAATTTGAAGCATCGTAGTAAACAACTATATCAACAGTGCCTCTGGGTTGGGCGAGAATAATAACTTCGCACAATTTCTCCTCAAAAGTTTGTAAGGAATGTCATGTGATTCAATCCATAGATACTTCACCCCTTTTTCATCACTAACTCGGTTATAAGCTAAGTAATATGACCACTACACTCAGAAAAGAAAACTTGGAACAAATAAGAATGTCATCGATGAAAGTAACGAAAAAAGGTTAAGAAGGACGTCACACACGGCTCATCGAATCAACAATAGCAACTCGACATCGGACAACTCAAGAATATGATATGAACCTTATAATACTCACACTCAATCCAAGAGCGGACTTCTCTTCATATTCTCTTTCACAACTAAGACAAGCTCTCCCCTAACAAGGAACTCAAACAAATGCAACCGATATCAGACAACTCTTAGAGTTAAGTCATCAACTCCTTCCTCCCTGTAGGGGGCGAGACAAAAAGGAACTTAAGCAACAATAGTAGCACTAAGAATACGACCCACATATAATGCCACTTCTCTATTAGGAAGACCAGAAAGTCATTAAGAACACCCAGTTCACACATCATTAAAGACAACAGATCTTACCTTGCGTGAATCAATCACATAGGTTTGCCTCAAGATACCACTCACACAAAATATCAACGCGACAAGACATGAGGTTTCCTCAAGATACCACACCACATTCATGCAAAGTATGCATTTAACCTTCAATCGTCTTATTTTTTAACCTCAATGAATAAACAAGTCTACGCATCTCAAGCATGTATATCATTTAAGTTACCTCTAAATGAGTACTCACCACACATAAGAACATAAACACTACATAGCAGTCTCACCAACTCACTTACATACACAAGCACGACCACAAACACACTTGCGTCGTGATACACTTCCAATTATGTTCCGGACCATATTTGTAATTGTATCCTTTCACTCGCGTTTTCACTACCCATTGAATTGGAAGGTAATTATTTAATTTTATGATGGTGTGAACAAAATGAAGTGATGGCAATAGTAAGTATTTGAATAAGACCTATCTATGGCATTGTCGTCTTGGTCATATAAACAAACAACGCATTTCAAAACTCCAATCCGATGGACTTTTGGAATCAACTGGCTCTGAGTCATTTGATGTATGCGAGTCATGTTTATGTGGAAAGATGACAAAGGCTCCTTTCTCCGGTTCAGGTGAAAGAGCTAAAGATCTTTTAGGACTAATACATACCGATGTATGCGGCCCTTTTAGAACTATGTCTAGAAATGGTGAATCATACTTCGTTACATTTACTGATGATTATAGTAGATATGGTTATGTTTACTTGCTGAAACATAAACATGAAGTTTTTGAAACGTTCAAAGTCTTCCAAAACGAAGTAGAGAATCAGCTTGGAAAGACCATTAAAGCCCTTCGTTCTGATCGAGGTGGTGAGTATATGAGTCAAGAGTTTTTAGACCACTTAAAGAATTGTGGGATTGTCTCACAATTCACTCCACCTTACACACCACAACACAATGGTGTGTCTGAGAGGAGAAATCGAACTTTACTTGATATGGTTCGATCTATGATGAGTCTGACTACTCTACCACCGTCTTTTTGGGGATATGCATTAGAGTCTGCTGCACGCATACTCAATATGGTTCCGACTAAGAAGGTAGAAAAGACACCACATGAGCTGTGGCATGGGAAGAGTCCCAAGTTGTCTTACTTGAAAGTCTGGGGTTGTGAAGCGTATGTGAAACGTGACACTTCAAACAAATTAGAACCCAGAAGTATCAAGTGTAACTTTGTGGGATACCCAAAGGAATCAATGGGTTACTACTTTTACTACCAAGCTGAAAACAAAGAGTTTCCTGCTCGGTTTGCTGAGTTCGTAGAAAGAGATATTCTCTTACAAGAAGTTAGTGGGAGTAAAGTAGATCTTGAAGAAATATAAGAACCACAAAGTAACATGTCTTCTAAAAGCACTAGTTGTCCACATGTTGAAGTTGAGCACACTATTGGTGAGCCAGAACGTGTTGCACCTGCACTTCGTAGATCTGTTAGAACTCCACATCGACCTGCGAGGTATAATTATGTAATTAATTCAGATGAGCCTGATCTAGGGGATTATGATGTGTAACAGCCCATAACCGTACCAGATACTATCCACTTTGGAACAGCCCATGCCACAACGGACGCCACTGCCCTCACGGTTTTCAAAACGCGTCTGATAGGGAAGGTGTCCAGCTCCTTATAAGGAAGCCTTCGTTCTCCTTCCTAACCGATGTGGGATGTTACATGATGAACCCTCTAGTTACCGTGAAGCCATATCGAATCCTGATTCCAATAAATGGAGAGATGCTATGAATGCAAAGATGTAGTCCATGAAGGATAATCAAGTGTGGGACTTGATTGATCTTCCACCCAATTGTAAGCCAGTGGGGTGTAAATGGGTCTTTAAGAAGAAGACTGACATGGATGGTAATGTAAACACTTTTAGGATACTTATTGCCATCCATGGTTGGTAGCAAAAGGTTATACTCAAACTCAAGGAATTGATTATGAGGAAACCTTTTCACCAGTTGCGAGCATTAAATCAATTAGGATACTTATTGCCATAGCTGCTTTTCATGATTATTAAATATGGCAAATGGATGTCAAAACCGCTTTCCTAAATGGCCACCTAAGCGAGGACGTATATATGGTTCAGCCGGAAGGGTTTGTGAATCCAAAGCATCCTAATAAAGTATGTAAGCTTCAAAAATCCATTTATGGATTGAAGCAGGCATCCAGGAGCTGGAATCTTAAGTTTGATGAGAAAATCAAAGAGTTTGGTTTTTCTCAAAATCAAGATGAGCCCTGTGTTTACATTAGAGCTAGTGGGAGCAAAGTAGTCTTTTTGATCTTGTATGTTGATGACGTACTACTTATTGGAAACGATATTCCAACTTTGCAAGATGTTAAGTCTTGGCTTGGAAAATGTTTTGCCATGAAGGATCTTGGAGAAGCTACTTACATTCTTGGAATCAGGATCTATAGAAACAGATCCAAACGGCTTATTGGTTTGAGTCAAAGTACATACATCGATAAAATCTTAAGAAGATTTAGCATGCAAAACTCCAAGCGTGGAGCATTGCCAGTGCAAAAGGGCATAACCTTGAGCAAGTCTCAAAGTCCTATCACACCTGATGAGATAAGACGAATGAAGAGTATCCCATATGCTTCGGCTATCGGATCCATTATGTATGCCATGTTATGTACTAGACCTGATGTCTCGTTAGCCTTGAGTTTGACGAGTCGATATCAACAGAATCCAGGTGAAGAACATTGGATTGCTGTAAAGAACATTCTTAAGTATTTGCGGAGAACTAAAGATATGTTCTTGGTTTACGGTGGTTTGGAAGAAGAGTTGAGTATTAAATGTTATACAGATGCTAGTTTCCAAACTGATCGAGATGATTCTCGATCCCAGTCAGGATATGTCTTTGTCATGAATGGCGGGGCAGTTGATTGGAAAAGCTCAAAGCAGAGCACAGTTGCACAGTCTACAACAGAAGCAGAATACATTGCTGCCTCAGAAGCTGCTCAAGAAGCTGTCTGGATTAGGAAGTTTGTTGCTGAGCTAGGAGTAGTACCCAGCATTGAATCTCCTATGGAAATGTACTGTGATAATTCGAGTGCTATTATACTTGCGAAAGAATCACGTGTACGTAAAGGTAGCCGGCACATTCTTCGAAAGTTTGACTACATTCGTGAAGTCATTGAGAGGAATGAGATTAGTATTCTTAAGGTTCACACAGATGATAATGTAGCTGACCCGTTCACTAAGCCCATGACACACAACAAGCATGATGATCATGCTAGTAGTATTGGACTTCGTTATGCTACAGATCTTTTTCATTTGTAATTTAGTATTTGGATATTTTTGGAACATTAAGCAGTTTTATCTTTATGAATTGATATACTTGGTATGGTCGTTTTCATTTATATTACTGTGTTCTATATTAGCATGTTTAATCCATGAATAATTGTTGATTATTCAAAATCTCCATAGTCGGTCATGTTATGGGAATAACATGAATTAAGATTAATATGAATGTTTGGTTATATTCACTGATGGTGAATAGTCAACTTGTTGAGACCAAAATTCATATGTATTCATAGATGATGAATATTGGAATGACCCAATCATGAGATATCACTACATGGATCGACGTCAATAGTGAGTCTCATAATGGTTATGTCTTTGTGTCCTTAGACCTGAGATATATATGTTAGTTTCTGATTGTATGACATATTATACTTTGATATGGTTAAATGCTATCCTGAATAAGGTAGTTATAAAGGCCATTATTGGGTATGGTTTGAAATACATGACGAATGCATATATTCAAAATGGGATTTATTCCTCTATGTGAGAGTATGATACCACCAGGCCTCTCGATGAAAATGAATGGATATTTACACGGCCGTGTCCAAGCTATATTGATTGTTGTTTAATTTTAACTTGGTGATCACATTCGAATTTTCTATATCGAGAAACAAAATTGGTTGACAAATGAGAATGACTAGATCCATGTCTCATGTCAACACGGTATCGGTAATAAAGGGACAATTGACACTCAATCATTAAATCATTATTTTAATAATGATTGTTCGTTTAGCTGAAACAAACACTTGTGTATTTTCAGGGGCAATGATGTGTTGCTAAACACCAATCTTTGTTTGTATAGTTTTCTAGATGTTATGTCATGCACAAGTGGGAGTATGTTGAATTAGTGTGCACGCCATAACACAAATCTATACTACCGCTTGTATACAAGCCTACGAGGTCACACACAAAAGAGCACTTAGATATCCGGTTATATGTATATATTGTACATACATATTTATTATCACCAAATTAGAAGAAATGGTATTGGACTTAATTAACTAGTTGAGTTAATTATTATTAATTAATAATTATTAAATTAAAAAAAAAACATTTGGTCAAAAGTTGGTTTGATATATCATTTGGCACAATTGAAAAACACACATACTAAACACACATTAACACACACACTTGGTCAAAAGTTGGTTTGATATATCATTTGGCACTTATCAATTCTTTATATTGAATTTCGGTTGTGTGTGGTTAGTGGGGCTCGACCTCAAATAAAAAGGAACAAAAACACAAGTATTTAATCTAATCTTCATTCTTTGTTGCTTCCTGACACTTTCGATAAAAAGCCAAAGAAAAAAAAAAACACAAGAGTTTTATGCTAAAAAGGAAAAAAAAAAGCAGAAAACGTTTTTTTTCTTTGCTTCCATTCGAGTAGAAGCAATAAAAAGCAAAGGTAGGAGTTTTGGATTTTGGTGATTTGAGATCTAGCAGTCTCTGGTGATAACTAGGTTGCAAATTGATGGACCTAGACGGCTAGCCTATAACCCTACATAAAACATTACTTACATGCATGCATATAATTCATATTTATATTTATAGTTATATTCGCCTAACCGCTTAGGAATGATTGGCTGTAAGAATGACTAAGTGTTCTAGCAAAGAGATTAGAAATTGATATAGACACTATTCATAGCTAGAATAAATGCCTCAGTGATGAACATCTTAGGCCTAGCGATATGAAGTGACGATGATAAGGAAACATGGCATGATGCTATCATAAAAACACCTGATCAACGTTTTTATGATTGCCTGATGCAATGTGGAATTAATAAAATCATGGATCATTAGGAAAGAAGTATCCCTCGTAGTAGGAGTTAGACTCCCGTATCACATTCTTCACTATTGTCATCGATAGGTTCCACCAATGGATAATGAATTATATATAAGGATAGCAAGTTGATTGGAATCTTTGAAAATTAATAGACAAAACAAATTTGCTAGGTTGCTAAGCCTAATAATATGTCTAAGTCATATATCAATATAGATATACTTCACGTGAATGAGATTAATGAGGAAAAGAGAGGAGAGTAAACTTCATTAAAATCTTCCCATCACTTTCAAGTATATTGGAAAAACAAGGGTGGCAGACAAAACTAGCAATACCTCGAGATTGGTCAATAACTATAAATGCTATGATCAAATACATTGAAAAACTCCAACATCCCTGCATCAGT
>JAOXNX010075812.1:0-10144 GCA_028566075.1 Solidago caesia
GATGCACGAAGATTTTCATGATGCACAATGATTTTCAGTTAAGGAAAAATGATTGTTTTATTTGTTTTACTTTAATATTTGTTTTATTTGAACCAGAACCCTCATAGTATTGGTTGTTTTCCCATTTCAACAACTTCTTTTCTATAATTCATTCATTTATCAACTCATCGATATGTTTATCAAATACAAATTTCATTTTTAACAATAATTATAAAGTCAAACAAGTGAACAACCATTTTCTATCAAACTAGCTAATACTATCAATTTACAATCAGCGGCGGAGCCAAGATTTTGGTTTGGGGTAGGCCGAAAAAATTATTAAACACAAACACGTGGCAAAATAATATTTTAGGTAGGCCAAAATTTAACAATACGAGCAAAATAAGGCTAGAGTATATTACCGTTAGTTTATTTTAGGGTGGGTCATGGTCAACCCTACCCTCCACATGGCTCCGCCCCTGTTTACCATTTCTTTCGTTCCAACGCTAATCCTATAGAACAATGATGTTATTTACATCATTTTATAACCAAAATCATCATAATATCTAGTGTTCAAATAAATCTCTTACAAATTGGACAAATCCCTAATGTTTTAATATGAATAACTAAGAACCCTAACAATAACAACAAGAAAGAAGATTATAACCAATATTTTAAAAACCGGACCGGGCCGGCCGGTTTGACCGGTCAGGAGGCCGGTTTTTAAACCCAGTTTTTTAGCGGTCCGATTCAATGGTTCGAGCCGACCGGTTTTTCCGGTTCAACCGGTTTTTTTTTTTTTTTTAGCTTTTTTTTTTATGATGATGTGTATACTTTAATGTTATTTTTAGTTGTTTGTGAATATTAAAACATATATTTTCTTTGGATTATAACTAATTTGTATTATTTTTGAATGGATTGTAACAAGTTTAGTAGCATTTAAAAAAAATAAAAAAATATACCAAACGGTTGAACCGGCCGGTTCTACCGGTTCGATGAAAAATCCGATAACATAAGGCTTCAAAGTTTCAAACAAATAGTAGTTGATTGAATGTAGTCCATGGTAATTATCACCTTACATGCCCAAGTCAAATTCCTTGGTAGTTATAGCAATAAAGAATAGTTGAATGTAGTTGATGGTAATTGTCAGCTTACATGCCAGAGTCAAATTCCTTGATAGTTTGGGGTCCCTCGACGTGCCCAGCGGCATCCGGCATCCTCCCTTGCATGCTCGACATCGACTTAAGTCTAGTCCTTCGTCCCATAGCGGCATCATTTTTATTTATTTATTTATTTCTTTTGGGCAAATTGCTTAAATTTGACAATTAATGTTCTTTTTCGTAATAAATGGATAACGTTAACTTTATAATAAAAATAATTACTGATCAATTTGAAACAAATAAAGGGGTCACTGATCAATTTAAAACATATAAGAGAGTAAAAAACATTGTTCAAGTGGGTTTACGGTAACACCTCTTTATCTTTTTCATATTGATTAGTGACCTACTTTATTGTCGTAAAATTAACGTGACTCTTTTATTGCAAAAAGAACATCATTTACCCCCTTTTTAGGCTCTTTTTTTTTTATTTTTATAACTTTAGTGTTTCACATACAAATGAATGATTATACGAATAAAAGTGATGTATCTGTGACAGAATGTAAAATTGATAGGACATTGTATTGTGACGTCCGTAATTCTCTTTGGTTAAATTAATCGTACCTCATTCTCTTATCGTATGACCAACTTGGCAACTTTCAAACGAAAGGAAAAAAAAAAAAAAAAAGAGTTTGTGCCTTTGTGGGCTATATAACTTGTGTCCACATGCATCAGTCGTAAACTTTAGTTGTGTTTTTTAAAAAGATTTTATGAGGATTCAATTTCATTGTAGAGACGTAAAACGTACAATCGGAATACACTCGTGGTAGTTGAATGTAGTAATTAATCATTTAATTGTTTACATAGATACGAACAAGCCAAAGTCAAATTCCTTGGTAGTTTTGGTCACAAGTTTCATAAGCCTTCTACATTCCTTACACGCTCTTTGCCTCCGAGTCTCCGACCATCGTTCAAAAGCACCTAAACAGAAATACTTTTAGCGATGACATTAATTAATGCTAGTTAGTTATAATATTGTACACATTTCACTCCGTCCCATTTTAAATACTAGTTTGACTTGTTACGTATTTATTTTCAACTTTGACCGTAAATATTTTTGGTTGTGTTGTATAATACTTAATGTAAAATATATGAATCGATTGAGTTTTTTAAGTATTTTCATTGATATAATTTTCATCGATATAATTTTTATCAAGTATTATATAATACAAATAAAAATATTTATGATCAAAGTTGAAATAAAAAAAAAAACTCAAAAAGTCAAATTCGAACATTTAAATTGAACTCAAGTAGTACTATTTAAATATTATATTCTAAAGTATATATAGTTGCGTTATGTTAATCGGTTTTTATTTTTTTGGGTTTTATAATGCCAAACTTGTGGATCATAATGCAATAGAAGTTTAGTGTTAATTTATTTTTATTTTTTATTTTTGATAGGCAGCAATAATAGTCATTTCCATTACAAAATAAATAAATAAAATTACATGCGTCCTAATTAAACGCAAACAATTGCCCAATACTTTTGTAAAAAGGCCCTGGACTTTTGACCTCTGACCCAACACAATCAATCAAGCCGAGTTCCTTTTTATTGATCGAATTGGCCTTTAACAACTTCATAAGGTTTACTTTATCCGATCTTTACTTTTATTTATTTATAATTTATAATTATTATTTTGATGTTTGACAATATAAATAAATAGAGTCAATTGATATTCCAATTTCCTTGGTTATTGACTTGGTTGATTTAGAGATCATTAGGTTATATATACAAATTACGTTCAAAAAAAGTTTATATATACAATTAGTTTTAAACTTTTAATATATATACAAAATCGTTATGTGGTTTATTGTATTACCATCATCGATTGTTTCACTCAAGAATTAATTACAAAATTTTCATATGATTATCGGGGTTTTTTTTCTTCCATAAAGGTCCCCATAGTTGCTATATTTTTTCCATCTTCGTTGACTTTCCAACTTTCATGACCAAGATATAGCTATTTTTTTCCCCATCTTCGTTGATTTTCCAACTTAAATGACCAAAATACGCATAATGTTATTATTAACTTTTTTTATTCTACTT
The DNA here is from genome assembly GCA_028566075.1 of Solidago caesia. Lineage (NCBI taxonomy): Eukaryota > Viridiplantae > Streptophyta > Magnoliopsida > Asterales > Asteraceae > Solidago > Solidago caesia. The sequence goes on from JAOXNX010075812.1 coordinate 3,184, forward strand.
TCCGATGGTCTCCATATGGAAGTATGGAACTAAAGTTAGAAAAAAGATGCAAAAGGGTTTATTTATTTATTTATTTTTAACTTGTATCATCAATGCACATGTTAATATGCTTTTAATGCCTCCGACAAGATATGCATTAATGATTCATACAAAAAAAGAAAATTTTAAATTAATGTATACTAATATATTTTGTGATATTTTAGAAAACAATCTATTCATTAATTGCACACTAACATATGTATACAAAAACAACAATCGAACCCGATCCCTGCGAAAATAGGGTATGGGGGAGGTGAGGTGTAGATAGTCTTGCCTCTACCCAAAGGTACAGAGACTACTTCCATAAGGACCTCCGACCAAACGGGAAAAGGAACAGATAAGAGTAGGAGGTAAGTAACCATACCTGTCGGCCGCGTATCATATGTCTGCATTAATAATAGAGAAGAAATGGCAAAAATATATATAACAGACATACCATATAAGAACTCAATTGGAGATATTAAACAACAACATAAACGCATAATAAACATAACTACATGCATAAAACCAAACATGCGAGAAAAACTCCCCTTATCCCCCTCCCAGCCAAACATACGGCAAAAAAGAAGGTATCAAGCAAGTCATACATACATATACAAAGAAAATAACGCAGGAGGCATAAACAATGTATGTTACTTAGTAGCTTTGGCCGCCTAGCTGGCAAGAAAACTGCCCCTCAAACCCGTAAAAGGGATACATACCTACCCTATTCCTCTACACTAGTCCTATTCCTCCAAGAATACTCTAAAAGGTCATGTCCTCCGACATGCAAAGCTCCTTTGGGTCAAGACGGAAAGATGCAAACAAATAAGACAAACACAACCACAGCAGAACAGAGCAAGCTATCCTAATATACTAAATAAAAGTGAGCTAAAATAATAATAAAAATAAAAACGGATGATAATAACACTAACAATAAACACTAAAACGTAACACCACTAGCAAATCTTACACCAAATAGAGAATTCAGCAAAACTTGAAGACCCGACCCGATAGTTGCAGAATCCGAAAGTATTAACCTAGGGGGCGAGAATTGTATTGATACACAGTTACACACACACCAACACCTTAGAATTTTAATGGGTTAACTTTATTATAATAATATCTTGATTCTTGTGTTTGTGAAATTCACAGAGAGTTTTGGTGAAGAAATCGGTTTGGTAGCACCACAGACCAGAGTAATAATAATAATAATAATAATAATAATAAATGATAATGACTAACAGTAAGTTTTAACCAACTAGTTTACAAGTTTTAATAAGAGTAATATTCAATTTTATTTGTTTTTAGCCAACGGGTTTACCAATAACCTTCAATAACTGGCTTTGAAGCTAATTGGAAGAAACGGTTCAGGACGGTGGTTTCTAGTTGACCGGCGGTGCCGAGTAATCAGCGTCGGCAGGGTTTTGAAATCAGTAATTGGAAATGACTAACAGAAAGCTTATGTTACAGATTTGTGTGGTATACAAAACAAACTAAAAGATTGTTGATATTAGAAACAGAAAACGTGGCTATAGATACAGATCGACAAAATATAAACCTTATTTGGACGAAGATGATGGTACACAGCTAGCCTTTAACCCAAAGATCTTATCTTTTTTGACAATCAAGAAAAGGGGTTTATATTACGATGTTAGTATATATATATATAAGGGAATAGAGCTTACAATTAGGTGACGGCGAGGTGAACGACGACAGGTGAAGATGAGGAAGGGGGCGGAAAAGAGGTAAGCGAGGAGGAGAGATAAATGATTTCTCAATTAAAAACATACCTGCGTTTTCCGGCGAAGGAGATGACCGGAGAAGAGGTAGGTCAGCAAAGGATGGCCGGAGAAGGAGCGTATAGTGTTTTTTGAGTAGAGAGAAAAGAAGCACTTTGATGGGATAGAAAAGAAGAGAAGATACCTGATTTGAAGCTATTTTGAGTAAAACATATGTCAACAAGTAGCAGATTCTGGTAGAAAAAGAAGGAGCGGCTATTTTTAATTTTTTAATTTTTTAATTTTTTAATATTATTATTTTTTTTAGGGTTACGGGCTTACGGCTTATAAATTTACATCAAATACCCACGCATTGATGGTTGTGATGTTGACAGTGATGGTGGGGGATTTTTTGAGAGCGTTTTATGGTTCATGTGTGTGTTTTTTGTGAGTGTGTGTGTTTGTGAGAGAGAAAAGAAGGTAGCTGGCAAAATAAAATAATAAAGGACAATTTTGTATATTCGTATCTTTTTTTTTTCAACATTTTCAAAAATAAAGAGGATATAATTTTTATAAAGAAGTAAAAATAAAAATAAAAATGTATTATATGTACTATTATGAAGCCAACCGAACAAAAATTCTAACTATTGCTTATGTGTTATTATTTACTCATGAATATATTTAACTAATAACTAATTATACTATTTATATGACTTCATTTGAAATGGAAAAGAAAGCGTATTTGAAATTTTAAATTTATGGTTCATTAAAATTATTGAATTGAAATTTTTTGAATTAGTCAAACATTGGACAATTTTTTTTAATTTGTGAGTTTTACTTGCTTTTGCAGTTTTGAAATTGCGATGAAATGGATGAAGTTGAGTTCGAAAAGAGTTTTGTATATTCAGATGGGGCTTTGACATGATTTCTATGTGAGATTTTAGGTTTTTAAGACTTTGCAAATCATTTTATTCATCTAATTATTGTTTTATATGCATGTGAATGCTAAATAATGTTTTTTTTCTTTGAAATGATTTTGGTTTTTCTATTATAGCTTTACAGTTCGTGTTGATGTATTGAGTTAAGTCTAATGTAAACTTAAACTCATTATCAGGGAATCCAAGTGACAGAGACTCGATATTAAATAATACAAGAACAAACTTAATTTTATTTCTTCATTTACATATTATTGAACTATATACTTTATTGAATATCATAAAGCAACAATTATTGAATTGTGCATGACACGAGCTCTAACCTAGTATATACACAAGAGACTCTTAAAGTTCTTAACAACCATCCGGGTTTTAATATTAAATTACAATCATCGGATAAGGACAATGATTTTATTTTTAACATAACTTTGAGGAAGTTTGAGTCAAATTTATTCTAAGCCTTTATTTTTATTTTTATTATAGCCGTTTAAAAAAGAAGAATTAAAATTTTTTTTATTAAATCCTTTATCATTAATTGTCTTTATATGAAAAGTTCAATATGATTTCTTAAAATTTCAAAATTTCAAAATATATACTCGTATTTATAAAAAACAAACAAAAAACAAAAAAATGGGTTTTGAATCAGGTTAAAACTCGGTTTTTTTTACTACTTTTAGTTTCATTGATGACGAACTTCCAAATCAATACTACAAGGACCTGGTTACCTTCGCTCACAAACAAAGATTGGTAACATGAAATTTATTGTGGGGGGATAAGAAAAAGATGATTCAAAGATTAAATTGTTGAAAGCCTTGAAAGAGTTGACTTTTACAAAGTCAAAACTAAATTTTTTGGACAAAGTTTTTTTTGTTTTGTTTGGGGTTGTGGCAATGTTGTGCATTGTGATAGCTGTAGTATTCATGAACTAAGTAGTAGTTGTAATGGTATGTCATGTAGTTGTAATGGTATGTTAAATAGTTTAATCGTATTGTAATTTCGTGGTTGTAATGGTTCATTTATATGTAATGAAAGTAATAACTTTTGACCATTGTTGTTTTTCATGCATTCTATACTCATAAACCTACTATGAACTTAAATCATAAGCCAAAAGCAGTGAAACAAGTTGTTAACCTCATTTCATTACATCGTATTTCCAAAAGATTAGCATGACAGATTGTTATATCAACATATACCAAAGATAAGACTAACTGCACTTAGTTACATACTAAGTTAACATACTGCATTACTACCTACCATAAGTTTAACATACATCTCAAAAGATCACTTCCAAAAGACTAGTTTCATTGCACACATTAACATTTCTAATACGAACATTCTATTACAGAGTTATGGCATCTCATAGCTGCTCCTGGTCCAGGAACTTGTTTACCAAGTATTTTATTCTAGATTCTCTGACTAGGTATCCTTAGCTTCAATTGTTGAACTTGCTTCTTGCTTGTTGATGCAGTTGATTTTTTTCTTAATTCCCTCATTGACTGACTCTTGTGTTGCATGATATGCTTCATTAGTCCTTCTTGTTACAGACATTGAGATTGGTTCTTCAGTAGCTACTGATCTTGGTTGGTTTCTTACAAATGTCCCAGATGAACCAATGCCACTACCTAGCCAACTCTATGTCCTACCAAAAGCCACTATTGGTCCTTCATTGCCTTTACCAACAATTGATCCACCCCTTCTAATGGAACATTTGCTCACACCTTTTGATCCACCAACATTGATGTTTAGGGTAGAATTTCCGTTCCCAAGATATTGACTTCTCGGTATCTTCGGAGTATGGATAGACTATCAGCATAGCCAAAGGGATATGAACTATGAGTATCCTCCCCTTATTTACATTAATATTAAATGTATACTAAACTAATACTGATTGAGATATTGTGTCCATGCCGGATCTTGAAGTATACTGAAATATGGTTGCTTCTATAATCATTAATGCTTGTGGAGTATATTTTCTATTCTTTTGTACTACAGGATAGTAGATAATTCTTTGGGATCTTGAATTCGAAGATCTTAAATAGATTACGATATATTGCTATTACTAACTTTGCTATAGTAAACAATAGTATTGCTCTAGAGATCTTTGTTCAATGCAGATGAAATTCCAACACAAGTATTTGCAACAAGTATAAAGGCTTCTTATTTGACTTATGAAGACCTAGTCGAAGCAAGCATTGCAGAAGGATAATTGATTTTAACACATGGGAAATTCGGCTATAACGTTCATTTACTTGGTCTACCTAAGTAAACGTTGCTGCGGAAGATTTCAACACAGATAGGGAGAAGCTCAACGTTCATTAAGCCAGTCTGCAACGTGTGTATTTGGGGTGAAATTCTAGTCTAAGGATATTAATTTAATTAAGAGCTATCATAGACATTTGTATATCAGGATCTTCTCTTAGAAGATATTCCATGAAATCATCCTTGAAGATATTAGCTTATTAATATATGTGCAGACTAATATCTTCGATTATTCCTCTTTAAGATGATCTGATGCGGATGAACTAGCCATTGGTTACTTGGAAGGGGTTAAAAAATGGGCATAACTTTTGCTACGGTGCTCCGTTTTCAGTAAATGTCCAGAAAGGCCATTTTCTATCAGTTATTGGGCTTTTTATTTGTTTTTTGGGTTTGTGTTGGACTTTATTTTGTTATAACTTTCGGCCCATATGTTTTTAGGCCCGTTTTCGAATTTTGCCTTGTATTATATATGCATGTAATCATATGGAAATGATCAGTTTTTCAGTTTCAATAAAATCATTTTCTATCAAAACTAGTGTGTTTTGTGTGAATTTCCAGATTATCGGTATTCTTTCGAATCATCGATAGTTTGAAGAATTGTTTCCTGGCATTCTTGTGAATCAACAAGAATCAATTGTTTATCTCATTTTCGTGCTACATCAATTATCCACTACGACAAGACATTATTTTGTAACCGTTGTTACTATGTGGGATGCTGAGTCTTACATCAAGGTGGACGGTGATGATCTCCACCAGAACATAGGTAACTTTGGCCTCTCCATAATTAATAGTCCATGTTTTGATTCAAGTGTCACATATTATTAACAGCTACAAAAGGTTTATATCATTGTCCTTACAAATTATTTGTTCAAAGCTATAAAATATATAAATGCTATAAACTATATAGTTGCTTACCAAACACCTTCAAAGAAGTCTCCTTAGAACTTGACTGAGAGTAACTAAGAATAATGCTTTGAACAAGGCTCATATGAACAGAAAAAGATTGGATATCCTTTATTTGGTATATTTATTTTAATTAATTTCACCTTTATGTAATTCGTTCATTGGCTGCATATAGCTCTCAATGTGAAACTTGTATATTGATCAGATAGGTGACATTCCTGTCTTCACTTATATGGTAAGAAGTAAACATGGTTTTTTTATTCTTCATTCTTCATGTCACATAGTAAAGTGAGGTTTTTTTTGTTTGATAAGTTAAAGTTATAAAGTTCGGTGTGTCATTGCAATGGAAATATCTTGTAAATATTTGTAACATCTTTACAGGTATGCCTTGTGATGGAACAAATGCTTCGGTTGCTCCATGCTTGTGGGATGCCCATGGACGATGTTGATTTTAACAATTCTGATGAGAAGACAATGAACAAGCTACTATTAAAGGTTGGTTTTTTCACCTTTTTATCACCTTCATAAAATGTACTTGAATTATGTAATTACATGACAACTACTTGTAAATGTTTCTTGATTTATTTTATGTAATATGATGTTTCATGATCAGGGAAATCCACAAATGACTCTCTTTACGGGTAGCTAAAAAATAGCAGAAAAGTTGGCTGATGATCTAAATGGTCGAATTAAGGTGGAAGATGCAGGATTTGACTGGAAGATCCTTGGGCCTGGTGTTCACGAGGTTCACTTTATTATTATTTGATAGATAAAATCTTGAACTTTCGACATGTAGATGTGAATTAAATATCAGAAGAATAGTTTATGACACGTGGATTACGTGTCATGGGTGTGTGATCAAGATGCATATGCATGTAGTGAATGAGTAAGATATAAAGGTTGTTTCTGAAAGGTGAAATAGATCATGGTCTTTATGCAAAAACACAATTAAGAATATGCATGTAGTGAATGATTTAAAGGTTGTTTGTGATCAAGAATGGCAGCCGATCATATGGTTATTGGTTAAACAACAGCAACTAGCAAGAAAGTCAGCAAAGAGGAAGGGGAGCAGTTTGCAAAAGAAAATGGGCTTCTGTTCTTGGAAGCATCTGCAAGATCATCACA
>JAOXNX010075821.1:0-10144 GCA_028566075.1 Solidago caesia
GTGTGAGTTCTTTGTTTTGTGTGTTTGTGATAGTTGTTACTTTTTTTTTAAAACCATATTATTTTCTCTTTTAATGACACGATATACTAAGTCTGCGTTCTTGAGTTTTTATAAGAAAAAAATAAATAAATACAAAAGATTACAAATTAACTTGTCTTCTTGAGTTTGTTTTATGAATGAAAAGGAAAGGAAAGGAAAGGAAATGATAAAAAATGAAAAGGAAAGGAAAGGAAAGGAAATGATAAAAAATGAAAAAATAATTTAGTTATATTTTGTTCAAGAAAATTTCTACCCAAATTTGGGGTGATTTGAAAGGAAGGAACTCCACTTCCAATTATTTCTTTTCTTTTACAAAATGAACTTGAGAACACAGCGTAAGACTAACCGGATTGAGACAAACATCAAAGGGAGACTTCCGTCATATGTTCTCTTTAAAATGGAATGAGGAGTGAGGCTAGGGATGAAAGGACTTCTGTCAAGTGACAATATATAATTGCTTAAAAATATATTATTATTTTTTTTAGTAAAAGGGATACCCCTGGTTATAAATTATATACCACAAATAAAACAGACGCTTGACAGAGTGTCAAGGCGACTTACAACCCATGCACAACGTGCAACATCCAATAAAGAAAGTGACATGCCACTTTCACAAGACAGACATAACAAACAAACTCGAAATTAAGAGTAATTACATCAATTAACTAATAAAACAGGAAGATCCCATGCAGTAAGAAATTGCTCTACTCTCCTGGTCTTCTTGTATCTACAAGTCGCCATCTTCAATCTGACAGTGGAAATGATAGATTCGACAACATCAGCCACCGATCTTTTATTTCCCTTGAACAATCTTGCATTTCGTTCACGCCAAATAAAATAAACCGCGGCTGATAGAACGAGTTTAGCCACCACACTATATACCGTATTCTTCTTCTTATAAGGTGCCATCTCAATGATAATGTCAACCCAAACACCTGATTGATTCTGCAAATTAGCCTTACTCCTAACCGAATTCCACACCTGTAACGAAAATGGACATTTAAAAAACAAATGGCTGTGAGAATCCTATTGAAGGCCACATAAGGAACACACTTGAAGTGTAGTAGAGCTCGCATGAACATCCCATGCATTCAGCAAATCTTGTGTCTTCAACTTCTGTTTAAAAACAAGCCATAGCACAAAAGCATGCTTTGGTATCCTTTGACTAAACCAAACAATACTAAACCAATCAACACGAGCTTCACGCTGTCTAATAGAGTCCCAAACACACGAAACAGTAATATCATGCAAGTTTGAATTGCAATCTTTCCACAGCAACCTATCTCAAGTTTCTTCATGTAATATTGGAGCCGCAATGTGAGGAACAACTTGCCCAAGAACTGGCCATTTCCACGAACCATTCACCACAATATCAGCCACTTTGTCACTAATTTTCAAACCCGCATTGGTAATTTGTCGATGAGTTACATAAGATTTAAGAGGTCCACAATCATTCCAACAATCATACCAAGCTGAGGCTTCCTTACCATTACCAAGTTCAAACCAGAAAAAATGCTTAACAATGGGACAGATTTGTAACAACTTACGCCAACTCCATGCCAAATTACCTTGACAAGGAATTTCCCAAAAATTTTTGTCCCGTAACTTATACGAATGAATCCATTTTACCCAAAGAGACTCCTTTCTAATAAGCAGATTACGAATATGAGTAGTTAGGAGAGCAATATTAAACTGTTCCAATCGGCGTAGACCCAAACCACCCTCCTCCTTAGGTAAACAGACGACATCCCAAGCCACCTTAGCTTGCCCTTTTTTCAATTCACGTTGAGACCACAAAAAACCTCTAATAATCTGTTCAATGTCATGAAGAGTATTCGAAGGAAGCATAAACACTGACGACCAATACACATGAATAGAGGACAATATCGAGGATACTAGTTGCAACCGACCAGCAAAGGACAAAAACTTGTTTTTCCAATCATATAATTGCTTAGAAATATATAAAAGTAGAAAAGTAAAAGAGAGAGAAAAAGTTTGGGACGTCCACTTTGGGTCGTGGAGGCAAAGTTTTTGATATGGATCGCCTATGGTGTAGTGTTCATGACGTTAGGGGGCGACAGATGGGCGACATGGGGGAAGTTGCCTCTCAAACCGCCTCGTTCCTTTTAGTCTAACTTTTTTCCCCACACATTCGTTGTTTTTTTCAATTGTTTTATGTTTATTAAGACTATTTATATGTTCTTAAATTTAATATATAATTTAACATTATAAGTTACTTTTTAGTTTATTGGGATATCAAATAAGTTACTGTCATGAATGTATTAACATATGCATGTCGATATCTATTAGTGATCGACATCGGCAACGAAACGCGGATACATCATAAAAATTCCAACTAATCGAACTTCTTAGTGTGACACATTTATTCTAAGAATTCCAACAATACTTCTCCACTCCCCAAATTTTCTTCACCATATATTTTCCTCCTAGTCTTAATATCCATACGCGATACACTGGTTATGTCATATTTTTTTATTTGTCCGACAATTTTGTTATACTAATTTTTTATGTTTATTTGATGTAAATGCAATAAAATGCAATATGTTTATAGATTAATTAATACAACTATAATTGTATTTAGTTATAATTGTCTAAACTTTTTATTTGATGGCAAACAATACATATTTTTTCTTAAATTCGGATAGTTGAGGTATATAATAATAACGGGTGTTTATATATATATATATATATATATATATATATATATTATTTTTGGGTAAATGGATTGCCCAGGTAATATATATATATATTAATAATAATAATAATAATAATAGAAGAGCGCAAAGTTTAATCAAAGTTTCACCACAGACAGATATTAATAAACAAATTTAACAGGAAAAACTACATGAACAAAATGTACACAACAAATCCATATATTTCTCTAATATGACCAGGACTTTCTTCCGCAAGTAAACTCATTTTTCGTGGTTTTTTTTCTTTAGACAACTGAAGTTTTATTTATATTATAAAGATGGGTTAAAAAGACCTCAACCGATCAGAAAACAATTACAATTTACATAACAAGTTTTTACTATAGTCGTTCTATTTCATCGAGACTTTCTTGTTTTTATTACAATACTATAAAAAAAAATATAGATATCTATTTCAACCTTATTTTTCTTATATACACTTCCTACTATACAATAAACAGTTGTACATTACACACTCTTTATTGTATAATTAAAGGGGCACTCGCGCAATGCGGCGGCGGCGGCGGCGGTGGCGGCGTATAGTGTAGGTTATTGATGTAAAGGTAATTGATGTAAAAGGAGGCATTGTAGTTATTTTAGGAGTTGAAGGATAGATATTATAAATGATTTCATTAAGGTTATTTTTAGTAAAACAGTAAGAGAATGTAGAATTACATCAGTAAAAAGAAAGACATTTTAGGGATTAGAGTTCATCTTTTGAGAAGATGGGAAGATGGTCTTTTGCTTTATCTATACTCTTTAATAAAAGGGGAACCCCCTCCCCCTTTTCTCAAAAAAGCCTCTAGATCTTCCTACTTTGACCCTTACTTTTATTTACTAATTTAAACATCCCACCTAATATACCTATAATATTCTTAATGAAATAATTTACAACATAGATCCCTCAATCCTTAAAATAACTACATTACCCCTTCTACATCAATTACTTTTACATTCACCACCACACCACCACCACCGGCGCCGCCACCGCCACCGCCGCCACCACCACACTGCTGCAACCACCATCACCGCCGCATTACGCGGGCATGCATCTAGTTATATATTATAGATGAAAGGTGTATATGGGGAAAGAAAATTGGAAATAAGATGCCCCTTACGAGTAATAGAATCAAACAATAGCCAACCTCATCTCGGAATCGCCACCGCCGCTTCACTATCATGATTTTGGAGCTACTAGGCTTACTCTCTTTGTTTTCGTTGAATTCAGGTTCCATTTTTCATGAATATAGCTGCCCATTTTTTGACTTTTTTGTATCAATGCCACGTATATGTACATTTTGAAGGTGGCTCGACTGTTAGTTTTTGAAGTGGGGCTTTGATTTTGATTTTGGGGTGAAGTTGCTGAGAGATGGTTGTGATGACTAGTGGGTTTTTTAAAGATAGATACAGAGGTTATATAATGGTGGGAATGATGGTGGTTGAAGGTGGAAAAGAATGGCGGTGGAGGCAGAGCTCATAAAATCTTAGGATTTTAGGATTTGTATTTTGGATATAAATTATTATTGTTGATATTTGTTTTAATACACATGGCAAAAATGAGGTGGCAAATGAAGTGTAACAAATTAATAACAACCGGTTACACATCAGCAAGAGCCAGTTTCTAGGTCATTTAGACCCAGAATAGATGGTTTTGCCAAGTTTTGGGTCACAAAGGCCGCATTTTTTGTTAGGACCCCCATAAAGTTTTTCGGCCTAAGTTGGAGTACTTTTAAAACAATTTGCCCTATAATATAATGTTAAAGATGGTCTTGCTATCTTTTTTGTGCTTGATTATTGTCCATGTTGTAGTTTATACTTTAGTTGAAACCTGTTTCCTTTTTTCTTGTATTTTTATTTTATTTATTTTGAATTACTTATGTAAACGAGTAATCAGATGAGACGTTTCACCCTGGGAAGAAGAGTATTTAACTTACATGTACGCGACCTAATCAGGATATATCTTTGATCCTTTTTATCCTTTTCTCTTACCATCCCCAAGATGTTTATTATAGTTTGAACCTTAGACGCCTTTTGAGGAAATCAGGATAGTGGTTACGTGGTTTGCCTACACTAAATGGAAAGAACTTCATAACTAAAAATTGTTTAAAAATAGTGTGCACTTTTCCTGGCTTAATTTTGGACATTTTGCCACTCTGACAAGATATGACTCGCGAACTGATAAGCTATGACATTGTACATTTTGACAAAGCCTCAAATGCATATCAAATTATCAATAGCAAAAGGACACTTTTTACAATCACTTGTCTATGATGATAGCGTTCACTTGTGAAAAGAGTACAAAAACATGTATCAGTACGTTAAAATATTGCCTACTACTATCCGTTTTCGTTTGAAAATTTTATATGTATTAACCACTCCACCCCACGATTATTTTTCTAAAAAACTTTCGGTCCCCTACTAAAATTTTCAAGATTTGCCACTACCTTGAATCTATATACCCATATATTCTTACATTTTCAAATACATATAATTACACTTATGTATACTTAATAGGTCGTTGATTCACACACAGGGGTCAAAATTTGCTACCATTGTATATCATATTTTTATTCTTATACCATATTTATAAACTTAGAACTTTAGAGAAAGTATTTAAGGAAATAAAACAACTGAAGTGGGAAAAAATAAATTAGTAGTCACTTTTCACGGCTTTTTGTGTTCTCATTTGAACGCCTTATTATCAATGTGTTTTTTTTAACGGCAGAACCTTACTATCAATGTTTAAAATTGGTTTTTTACCGGATCGGCCAACCAAAAATCCGTTTCAACCGATTGGGTTTTTAAATTTTCTTTTTTAATTTTTTACAAAGATGCTATTAAACTTGTTACCATCTAATGAATATAATCAAAATACAATTACAATCACTCAAAAATAATACCAAATAGTTATAATAAAAGAAAATATAAGTTTTAAAGTTCACAAATAACCAAAAAAACATTAGAGGTGAAGCTGATGAGTTTTAAAGTTCACAAATAACCAAAAATAACATTAGAGGTGAAGCTGATGTGACAAAACTGGAGAGAGGAAGACATCCTATGTGGCTTGACATGATAGACTATGTGGCAGGCAACTGGTAAGCATCTAGCCGGTTGGTTACATGAATCATTCAATTTAGCAGGTTGATTACATACAATGAACCGGATAAAAGTTTTTTTCACACAATAGAAAATAAGTATAAGTTACATACACTCTCAGATACTTAACCTAATCAAAAAACATTAGTTGTGAGTACCCAAGAAGAAGCGGTTGACATAGCTATAAAGATCCATGACCTACAAAAGGCACTAAAAAACTTGTTGTTGAAGCACTGAATCAGGAAAGCAAAGATCAATGGTAGTTTTCAAGTATCTATCTATATAAAAACTAAAACTGGGTTTTTATACCCGAAATGCGTTTCACTTATCATCGGAGTTTCTTCCCATCGGCAAGTTTTCTGATTTGATCGTCTTCTTCCGTCGTTGCTACTGTGGTGGCTGTTGGGGATTTTTGAGACATGTGTGTGTGTGTGTGTGTGAATGTGAGAGAGATGTGTGTTTGAAGTTATATGGGTGTGTATTAGATATATTAAGCTAAGTATTACAACTGTTAATATTAGAGGGATCTCAATGTAACTTAGTTTAGCATTTATACCTCATGTATCTTTGTTTATTATATGCAATACAATAATACAACTTTATCAGTTATGAATATGTGGCTCTTCATGGTATCAGAGCTAGAGTCAACCTAACGTTTCACTATCCCCAAATTTATCTGAACCCTAAAACTGTCGGCCAAATCTTTGACTCATCTAAAGCCTAAACTGTCTTCACCTCCTCTGCTATTCTGATGGCTCTACTTGCTGCCTTTTCTACACAAGAGAAAACTTCACATAATTCTCACAAATTCGCCTTCACCCTATCCCCTACAAACTATGCGCTTTGGAAAACAATGATCCACCCATTTTTAGTCACAAACAACATGTTTGGATACATTGACGGAACCATACCTTGTCCACCGCCCACCATCACTACTGTTGCCTCGGGATCTGACAAAGATGCTACTCTTCCTAATCCTAATCACACAACATGGATTGCCAATGATGCCCACATTAGGATGCTACTTATTTCAACCATATCTGAAGCTTCTTTTCATCATGTTCAAGGTGACACCTCCAGAGACCTTTGGCTTTCTCTTGAACGTGCATATGCGCCCCACACTCAATCCAGAGAATTCACTCTAAAAACACAACTGTTAAGAATTCAGATGAAAGGAGATGAAACTTCAGCAGCATATATTGCTAGGGCTCAAGAATACGCTACTGCTCTTTCGAATATTGGCGAACCACTTCCAGAAAAAGATGTGGTTATGCTCGTTATCTCTGGACTTCGTGAAGAATACAATGGATTGAAGTCTAATTATATTGGTCGCCAAACTCCAATTGCATTCAATGAACTAGAAAACCTGTTTTCAGATTATGAATACCTGATGAATAAAACTCAAACCACAGGGAGTTCAACACCTCAGGCTTATACAACAACCTCTGACAACCGCCTAGGTAATCCTGTTGCTACTGGTTCTGATGTCAATACCACCGCCACATCGACCCATTTTCTAGCAATAAAGCAACTTGCTTCACAACTTGGATATCAACTCACTCCATCATCCTTTCACACTGATCAGCCTACCCACTCTCCTTCCATCGACCCAACATTCTCTAAGCAACAACCTGATGACACACCAGCACCACCCTCACAACATTCCTCATCCCTAGCATCACCTACCCACTCCTTTACTTCCATCGACCCTACATTATCTGACCAACAACCTGATAACACACTAGATTGTAAAGTAATGGATAGTTTAGATTGCATCTTGGCTTAAAATTGATATTTAAAATTAGAAGGGGTAGGGTCAATATCTTTATTATATACTAGACGGATGCCCACGCCATGCGACGACGATGGTGGTATCAGTGGTGGTGTGGCGGCGGCAGCAGCAAGTAGTGTAGGTAATTAATGTAAAGGAGATAGTGTAGATATTTTAAGAGTTAAGAGATAGATGTTGTAAATTAATTCATTAAGAGTATTATAAGTATATCAAGTGGAGATATTTAGAATAGTAAATAAAAGTGAGGGGTATTTTAGGGTTATCAATTCATAATTTGAGAAGGGGGGGTCATTTGCTTTATATAGTACTAGAAGGGTATCCGTGCAATGCGACGGCGTGGCGGCAAAGGCTAATGGTAGTGGTGGTGGGGCAACGGGTGGTGGCGGTGGCAGCAGCGGCGGTGTGGGGCATTTTGGGAGTTAATGTCGTCCTTATTATGATTCCATACTAACACTTTTATAAGCTAACTCTATCAACCATTTTCATGTTCAAATATAAAATACCTAAAACTTAAGGCCAAGTCACAACTTATGGTTTAAGTATAGGTATTTCCCACAACATCGGAACGCCTAAATCCCTTAAACCTCGGCTCTGATACCAACTTGAAACGACTCGACCAATTTTTTATTTTTTTTTAAAGTTAAAAACTGAAATCCTGACTGGCCAAAAATTGCGGCGCAACTTCTAAAAGTTGCGGCGCAGATATTCATCAGAAACACACCCTTTATAAAGTTGCGGCGCAATTTATAAAAATTGCGGCGCAACTTGTCTTGCACCTGTACAAAGATGAGTTTTTGACACTTAACTCAAAATTTACCATTTCCAATCATTTCCACAACTCATATCAACTTCAAACATATCAAAACACTTCATACACTA
Organism: Solidago caesia; assembly: GCA_028566075.1. NCBI lineage: Eukaryota > Viridiplantae > Streptophyta > Magnoliopsida > Asterales > Asteraceae > Solidago > Solidago caesia. The sequence continues at coordinate 8,518 of JAOXNX010075821.1, forward strand.
CTAGAAAACTTACATTTCATATAATCTTTCAAATTAGACGATTTACATGACTAACGGGTCGATTTACCCATCTTTTTACCCAAAATGACAAGACGCCAAAAGTTCATTTCAATTCACAAGTTAACTAAGTTCTTGACTCCAGGACTTACCTTTACAACATCAACATTGTGACACAAAAACGTACCAAGAGCCAAGATTATAAGGTTCACTAAACCTATACACAAATACCATTTCCGCAAGTCAATACCTTCAATCTACTAGCACTTCAACCTCAAGTGCTACCCTTGCTATTACTTCTGGAACCGCCTATAAAAGGGAAAAACAACTAGAAACATAAACCAACACTTAATGAATATAATTGCATACATATACACATACATTGGAGGACGCGTTCTAGGACTTTTGCATGTAGCCTATGATACCGTCATATCATCTCTTGCATGCTCACCTTCTACGCTTAAACACACATATGGATCCATATCAACAAAAATAATCACTACGTTGTACATACGCATGATTCAACAATATTGGCCCACAACTTGGCCTATGTCACATCGATTACAAGCCTTAGGTTGCACCCGTACTTGTAATCGACCCAACACATATATACATGTATGCAAGAATACTCACCTCCAATGCAACAAATACAATCCAAGATGACCACAATCAACAAATACCAGGAAATTGATTTAAAGATAAAACTACAAAAGTAGATTATTTTATTACCTTTAAAATCTTGGAGTGTTAAACTACACTACCCCATTTACATCAATTACCATTATATTAATTACCTATACTACTCGTCACGCCACCACCACCACCAGTCGCCACCACCACTACTAGTCGCCGCCGCCACCTTTGTCGCCGCATTGCGCTGTCATCCATCTAATATATATATATATATATATATAGTGAAAAGTTACTTTAGGAACCCTTAAAAGGTCAAGAACCCTTAAAAATCTGTAATTACAAAACTAAATTAAAATGCCCATTAATCTATTTTTTTTCTTCCAGATTTTCTAACAATCTTCAAAATAAAAAACAATCATCATCGTCAGTGCCTTCCATAATCGAAATAAATGAAGGAATCGGAGACAGGTTGAATCAAAAGTGATAGTGGTGGTGGTTTAGCACTAGTAGTAAAGCAAGATCGAATCGAACACAGATTGAATCGGCAAGACAGATTGAATCGGCGAGACTGAAACCGCTCAGATTGAATTGAAAATGAAGGAATCAGAGACAGATTGGATCGGCGAGACTGAAACCGGCCGTCGCCGGCGATGGTGGCTAGGTTTCCGGCGGCGGCCACAATTGAAGAAAACGGCGACGGGGAAGAAGAAGCAGAACGGCGGGCGGTGCAGGGCGTTGAATACGCCGGCGAAGAGAAAAGCGTAGATTGATTTGTATTCGATCCATTCGTTTTCAATTGTAAGGCATAATCTATTCTAAACCTCAAATGCATAATAAATGCAGAATGTTACTATTATATTTTGAATAATCCATTCGTTGAATAAAAAATGCATAAAAAATGTATAGTAAATACGAATCCATTCGTTGAATAATCCGGCGCCGGATTTTTTTGGGGTTAGGGTAGATGTGTGTGTGTGTGTTTTGGTTAGTTTATGAT
>JAOXNX010075877.1:0-10141 GCA_028566075.1 Solidago caesia
AACTGAACTCATTTTATCTCCAACCGAACATACTGAAACTCGGTTTGCTTATGCCACATCATCATCCATAAAAAAAATTAAAGAATAATATATTAAATCTATATACACACATGCCTTTAAATAAAAAAAAAAAAAGAAAAAATAAAGTTGGCCCACAATTTAATTTGCCTTCAATATGCTGGTATGCAAATTGGAGCCAACAAACTGATTGGCAAATTGGACATACAATCCAAGCAAACTAAAATCCAATGTGCACGTTGGTATGCAAACTGTGGTTGGAGACGGCCTAACAACATGAATGAAAAGCTAACATAAAGATTATGCAAATGATTGCTATTAGTATACTTACATTTACGAAATAAATGCTTTTTAACTTATGTACATGTTATTTACTCTTTTTTTTCTCCCTTTAAATATCTTAAATAAAATATAAAGTTAAATATTTGGTTCATCAAACCAGTTACCTACCTATTATGTGCTTTCATATAATCTCTTTTATTCATATTGTCAGCGACAACTTTGCCTACTAGGTTTTTATTTTCTTTTTCTTCTCATTCCTGGGTTTTAGTTAATCTTTTTGAGTTATTTTTTTTTTATAAATAAAGTGGATGTTTTTTTGTTTTTTGCTTTTTACAATTAACTGTAGAAAGTTAAAACACTTCTACAATGAAATATATATAAAGTTACCACATTTTTATTTGTTTTTTGCTTTCTATGGTTAATCATGTAATGTTATTAGGTTTTCTTCTCTCTCTTTTTTATTTTTTTTATTTATTTTTTTTGTTTTGGGTTTTCGTGTTAGCTTTTCCTTCTAGGTTATGATTTTATATAATGTAGCTACGTTTTCCTTTTAGGTTATACAATATTTTTTTTCTCATTATGTTTATACATTATTTTTATTTGTGTAAGGGCCTGTTTGTTTTTTTAACCATTAATGTTGAGTGGATTAAATGACTGAAAGGATAAATAATGTTTGTATTGATTAATTCAATATAGTAGGTTTTTGTTTATTAAGTCAAAAAAAAATTATTTAATAGCTTAAACAATTTTTTATTAAGCCCATTAAGTTCTATACAAACAAGCTCTAAGACTTATAGTAAACCATTACATCATTATTATTAAAATATTATTATCTGTATTAATATAGTTATTATTATATGTTATGTTGATATTAACATATAACAAGAAGTATTATTAAAAAGTATCTTTATTTGTATTAACATCAATGCTATTTTACAATCAACTATTTTTTTTAGGGTTAGAAAAAGAATTCACACAACAACGCACGATATCCCCAGGGCCGGCCCATTTAAGGGAGAAAGTAGGCGGCTGCTTTGGGCCCCCTAAATTTTATACAATAGGCTTATATATGGGCTTAAAAAAGTAATAGTCCAAAAACTTAAATCCCTAATCCCTTTTTATATCTTTAGACTTTACGATACACTCATTACTCATACAGACACAACACGCAGCCCAGCCACACGCACACCTCCTCAATCCGACGATCCGAAGATGAATCGGCAGAATCTCTCTCTTTCTATCTCCCTCACCAATCAATCACCTCCTTGGAAATTGAACCGGCCATGCTCGTAATCGAAGAGTTTATAATATGGGGTAAGTTTATTATGCTCCTAAAAGCTAAAATCATTCACTAATCTTTGAATCTTCTTTAACTTCTTTGCTGAATTGCTCAAAAATTCTGTTTTGGTGTAGACTACAATCTAGAATACACAAGCTCAGCGGCTGCTGTCCACCGTCCACCGTTCACGGGACCACGGCTGCACCACCACTACCAGCCACCGATGCCGGCCCGCGTCCACCACTGCCCACTGGTCAGTGGTCCAACGACGGCTGACCACATACGTCCACCACCAGCCACCAGCCCACGCCCACTGCCCACCAGGTTAACCACCACTCCACCAGTCTTCTATTTAGTATTTATTAATTAGTATTATTGTGATTTACTGATTTATGTTAATTAATTTGTAAATCTGATTAAGTGAAAATTTTGATTTATTTCTGTATGCTAACAAACTAGGCGTCTAGGCCCCCAAAATTGATCTCGCTTAAGGTCACCAAAAAGCTTGGGCCGGCCCTGGACATGTGCGTGTTGGTACCAATGCGGTACCGGAGTTCAAGGGTTCCCTCCGATTTACTCTTTTTTTTTTTATGTTTTCATTTCATTTTCTAGGGCTTTTCTTTTATCTGTATTCAAATTTTGGGTCAAGTCTTTGGAGTATTATATGGTTCATTTTGAATATGGAGCTGCAATTTCATAGTACTCGTTTTACAATTGACCTGTTCTTTCTTTCATTCACTTTTTATGCAATATTTGTTTTTTTGTGTTCTTTTCATGCTCACATCCTTTTATTGCATTCAATTTTTATTTTTTCATTTACAGTTTTGTGAAGGTCAAATTTGCTTGCCTAGATCTTCCATAGATTACCTTTGTTCCTTTCTAAATAGGAGGGGGGAAAAATGATGAACACAACCATACATATCTCAAAACATCTACTACCGATATACGGTTTCATACGTGGAATATAGTGACTAACATTTAAAAGGTTTCATACTATACATTGTACATGTAAATATGTACTTACTAATAAAAGTTATCGAGCAAATGATTGAAAAATTTAAGAATTTAATAACTAAAAATTGAAGCGTTAGTACATGGTCTTTCAAGAGCACACAAAAGCAAGGAAAAATTGTTGGTCACGCTAGCTCTTAAGTTGCGAAATCCCAAACTCTTTTAACTCTTAAGCAAGCGGTCGGCGAAGACGGACTACAGACGTCTAAACCCTAGCCTCCTATCTTGACATAAAAATATAAAAGTTTGACTTTTTGAATTTAGAAATACTAAAAATTATCTACTGCTGCTGTTGGGATCAAAATCCCTCCAAGTAATGTAATATAAAGTCGTACTCGTTGTATATAGTTCAATGAATGCACAGGTGTCCCTCTGATTCAAACAAGATAAGATTTGAGAAGACATATCGTGTCCGGTGTCCCGTTGATGTGGTCTCAGCAAAACACGATACAAAATCAAGAACAAATCATATATTTTGTCTTTGGTCTCACTGACCCATTTAAGGCTTCGACAAAAAATTGACGGCAAAGCAAAAAGTACAAGAAAACACTCAAGCATCTGCATATGACTTGACATGTTCTTTACGGCCGCAGTAACACTTGATGGATGTGTACCATCAAGTCTTCAATGCTCTTGTCGGCTTCCCGTCAAGCATTACATGCACAAGACTAGTCTCTACTTATATATTGACATGTGGATTTCACTCAAGCACAAATGGTAAGTTTTGTCTATATATAGAGATATTCCTTCCACCAGAAAAAGTGTGAAAGAGGGGAAAGATAGTAGATCATATGAGTTATCAGTTATTCATGCAAGTCCTCCTCTTTCTTATACCCCGCGGACTCACAAGCAACCTGCATCAATGATGGGTCGCGGAGTCCAAGCCAGTACTTTAAGTGTGTTCAAGTACTTGGCTAAGGGTATCTTATTTCTCATTCAATTAGGTGTAACTTAAGTATCGTGTGTCGAACTTAATACCACGGCTCACCTTGTAATTCATTGATTTTTAATCAATAAAGAATTATCCATTGGCAAAAATATCTAAATTTTGTGCTTCGTAACTTATTTCCTTTTTTGTTTGTTTATTTTGTTAGTTACACAAACTCGGTGGACCAACAGCTGCACATCCCCACAGATAGGATTCTGGTAATATACTAACTAATGTATGTATACACGTTGTTTAAAAAATAAAAACTAAAATAATCAACAAAATAAATAAATTTCTCTCGATATAACTTGGAATTTAAAGTTGATCAACACATTGTCTTTTTATCTTATAATTTATTTCATTTACATGCGATGTGTAATGCCATGTCATTTCACTAATCTTAAGCATATTTAATTAGAAGGGGGGCCTTGAGGATTTATAGGTTCAGGACGAGCTGGTAAAAAAAAGACTTTTAAGCTAGACGCAACGAATTAAATTATATAAACTAATTTTTAAAAATGATGATAAATGTTATATCAATAAATATAACAAAAAGTATTGTTAATTATTTTTTAAACAAAAAAATATTAAAAATCTAGGCCCTTAGACCACTCCCAACGGCCCCGTTCTCGCTCGTTCTCCCCCCCCTCGTTCTTGCGTTCTCAGAACGCCGCTAGCACCGCTACCGTTCTCCTCCGCGTTCTCGTGTTCTGGCTAGAACGCTGCTGGCGCGGGCCGCGTTCTGGAGTCACCGGCGTGTTGAGAACGTGAAGCTTTGCAGGAAAGTGGGGACCATTTCTTCTTTCTTCTTCCTTTATTATATATATATATATATATATATATTCAGATAGATAGATAGATAGAATAGATATAGATAGATATATAGAACAGATAAATATATATTGCAGGTTTGTGTTTGAAGAAGACAAGAAGAAGAAAACAAACGTGTCTTTCCTGTTGTCCCTAATCTTATCTTTTTTTTTTTGTTTTTTTAGTTTTTTTTTAAACATATTGCATCATCATTTTGGTTTTATATGGTGTAATTATTGTAAGGATTTATATGGATGTAACTTATTTATTAGTCAAATTATGTATTACAATTTAAATAAAAATGTTATTTTTATTTTATTTTATGTTTAAATAAAAATAAAAATTATGTAGTGATGATGTGGAAATAGGAAGTTGAGAATTTGAGAATTTGGTGGTATGGTTGATAGGGGTAAATTCTGGGAGCAAAAGATAATGCGGCGCTGATGTTACAGTAAGAATTTGAGAATGTGAAGTAATGGTTGGGACGAGCCTTAAAATTCGGGTCGTGAGCAGTAGTCTATTTCGTCCAATGCCCTAAAGTCCTAAACTGTGCCTGTTCAGTAGTCATTACTCATTAGTCAATATTGAATAATATTGAAGGCAATCTTCATTAGTATTCCACATACTTTTATTTCATCAAAAGTCAGAAGTCATACATTGATTTTATTTATTTATAATATAAATATCAATCAAAGTCAAAATTCACCACATTTAGCCGTGTAGATATTTGAATCATACATTATGGTGTTAACAAGCACACCAAATCTATACAATTGAACTTTAAAATTTAAAAAATCCATCCCTTATTTTTGGATAAGTCTGACATGTTATAAATATTTGTTTTATCAAATTAACTGTAGGATAATTAAATTAATTTAAGTTATTCTTTTTCCCATTTGCTTTCATACTTTGTATCCTCTTTTTCTCATTGCAATTTCATAATTCTTTGATAAATTCATCACCATTACTAATAATGCAACTCATAGTTATGGAAAATTTTATTTTGGCAGCACCCTGATTTTTAATTTGACTAAAAGTTTCTGAAACATTCAAAACTACAGTAATAATTGTCCAATATTTACTCGATCAATTTGTTAAAATTGTTGTATAAATATATGCATCCATGCATACATATTTTCCATCAACAATTCATAATATTTTTTTAAGTGTTTCATCATCTAAATATAATTACACTACTATACGTACAGAGTAGCCATGGCTGATTTCCAAACCTACTTCACCCTCTTTATGTTATGGCTGATATCCACCATTTTGATCAGGGTTTTCTTATTAAAATCTAAGAAAACTCATCTCATCCCACCAACACCCTTTGCCATTCCCATCATCGGCCATCTCCACCTCATTTTTCCAATCCCTCATCAAGCCATGCACAAGCTTTCCCTCCGATACGGCCCAATTTTTCGCCTCTTTCTAGGCTCACACACATCTTTCGTTGTGAGTACACCAGAAGCCACCAAAGAATTCTTTAAGTTCAATGAAAATGCCTATTTAGATCGACCAATTAACTCGGCAACATATCACATGACATATGAAAATAAAGATTTTGTGTTTGCCCAATATGGACCGCATTGGAAGTTCATGAAGAAGATAATCATGACAGAGCTCTTAAATGGAGGAAAAGTCGACTTGCACCGTCAAGTAAGGAAAAACGAAGTGAGTCGTTTTATGAAACAAGTTTCTCAAATGGCCAAAGACGGGAAGGCATTGGAGATGGATTTGGAGTTGGCCAGGGTTATTAACAATGTGATAATAGAAACTATTTTGGGCAAAAGATTCTCGGATGAGGCTGAGGCTAGGGAAATGAAGGATCTGGTTGACGATATAGCTGCGTTAGAAGGTAGCTTCAACGTCTCGGACTACATATGGTTCCTTAAAAATGTTGACTTGCAAGGGTTCGGGAAAAGATTTAAGGATATACATGAAAGATTTGATATATTCGTAGAGAAGATCCTTAAAGAGCATGAAGAGGCTAGAAAGCTGGACAAAGTAACATCAGAAAGGAAGGACTTGCTCCACATATTATTCGATACTGCAGAAGATAAAACCCAGAAGATACAGTTGACAAGAGAGAACATCAAAGCCTTCGTTTTTGTAACATTCTAACCCTTAACGTCGATCTCCTTGTGATATTATTATTATTATATGGGTTTTGCTAATGATAGCCCTTAGGGCTGTCATTAACGTACATAAAATATTTGTACTTTTACCATAAAATTCAGGGATGGGCTTTTGATATGGAAGGTACAAGTTTTTTATATAGATTATTGACAGCCCTTAGAAAAATCCTTATTATATATATGCTATTGGTATGTGGAAATACTAACTATAATTATCTATCTTGTACGTGTTTATCAGAATATGTTTGTCGCAACAGACACTACATCACTTACCACAGAATGGGCACTTTCAGAACTTATCAATCATCCAAAGGTAATGAAAAAAGCAACAGAAGAAATAGACAGAGTTGTTGGCAAAAACAGACTTCTCCAAGAATCAGACATTCCAAACCTTCCGTACCTCCAGGCAATTGTGAGTGAATCTTGGCGTCTTCATCCAGGTGCCGCATTGATTCCAAGACTAGCTACAGAAGACAGAACAGTGGCGGGTTATCATATTCCAGCAAACTCTACTGTTTTTTTCAGCCCTTGGGCCCTCGGCAGAGACCCCGGCGCTTGGGAAAACCCTCTTGAATTCATGCCCGAGAGATTTGAGCACATCAAGATGGAACCAAGAGGACAAGATTATAGCATGCTGACATTTGGGGCTGGGAAAAGGATGTGTCCGGGGTATTCACTAGCATACCAGTTGCTACATTTAACCCTCGGTTCCATGATTCAATGTTTCGAGTGGAAGGCTGGGAAAGATGGGAATCTTACTAGCGTTGATATGGAAGAGGGTGTTGGAGTCACACTTCCTAGAGCAAACCGTTTGGTTTGCTTGCCTGTGGCTCGACTTAATCCTCTACCATTTTAACTAGTCTTCGATCGATTACATCCACGTGGACTCACAAGAATAATTTGAATTAATTAATAAGTATTGATCGATCAATACTTGTTTACGTATAAGCTAGGTATTATGTATGATAATGTAGTGTTTGTATGAAGTCATAAGATACGAGACTCTAGTATTCTCTGTCTCACTAGTTCTATTATTGTTGGATTTATTATTATATTTGTTTCAATTTGAAATGTCAATAAGTTTATAATGTAAACATTAATTCTTAATCTTTCTTTATGAGTACTTTAGCAAATTAAGTTGGTGTATTTTTAGAATGATATATAGTTAAATTTTATAATATCATTTTTGTTAAAAGGCATTCATAAAACTTATATATTTGGTGGGTGGATCTAGCTGTTTATCGATATAAAATCAGTGTAAATAACGAGATTATGTATGTACAAAGTAAAGATCACTTATTTTATTTATTACCATTTACCTGTTTGTTTTCAATTGTGTAACAGTTTTTAGTTGTTTTAGTTGGATTATTGTGTGTTACGTGCATGAATTTTTGATGCGAGCTGTCACAAAAATATGGTCAAAAGGATATGTTGCTAACTTATTGGTTTTAATAATTTTGTATTTTTGAGCGATACCGTTTTTGTTACGTAGTATATCGATCTTTTAATAAAATGTGCTTAGTTTCATAGTTCGAAATATACGATAATAATCTATATATATATAGGTATATAGGGGTGAATTATTCTGAGAACCCCTAAAAAAAGAACGCGAGAACCAATCTCAGTCATACTTTTTTTTTTCCATTTCTTCTGTTCATTTACACATGTGTGAGTGACGCGGTGACATTTTCATAAATAGTGACTCCTTTAATTTACTTACACATGTGTAAACTAGTGCATTTGATTTTGAATAATAATGTGTTACACATGTGTAAATTGGCGTCACTTTCACATGTGAAAGTAAATAAAAAGAGTCAATATTTACGAAAATGTCACCGCGTCACTTACACATGTGTAAGTGAATGGGAGAAAGGAAAGAAAAATGTGTAGCTGAGAATGGTTCTCACGTTCTTTTTGTTTTATGGGTTTTTAAATAACCCTTCCTCAACCTGCATATTAATAAACTAAATTACATACACAAACTAATAAAATTAAAATGAACCAAGACACTGTTATGCCAAATACATTACAATTTAAAAAATGAGGTGTATATTTCGGGTACCAAACCCAACTGCCCTATTCACTTTCAATGACCAATTAAACCCAATGAAGATTCCCGTCTCTACACTCCATCTTCACATATCAACTCTTTCATTTCCTTATGCAAGGACTCCCTACATAATGTTAGTTGTATCGTCAGGTGTGGTATTTGGCATCCTATGAGTCATTTTTTTGTATTGTTGACCAGACGTTTATCTGACAAGGCCTTGGTATTGTTTGACCAGATGCTTATCTGAATGTGTTTATCATTATAGGTTTCTTAAGCATTTGATGTCTCTTTGTCACAAGCAGAAGCTCTTACAAAAGAGGCATGAGCTACAGCGCGCCTACAAGTTTTGTACAATTCGTAATCCTTATTATGTGTTCTCTCAAAAGAGGCGAGAGGAAAAGGAATAGGGAGAGGAAGCAGAAGCTCAGCTGAACTTGCAGCATGCTCAACAGATACATTAAAAGGTGCTGAATTCTTTGAAGGTGGCAGCAGCAGTAGCAGCAGGTATTTTGTATTCTTCAAACATCCATCCCATTCCTAATGATTTCTGTTTTTATTTTCTTCTTTTATATTGACTTGATGATCGATGGCGGATTGATATAAATCAAGTATAAGTTACTTAATGCAGAGACTTTTTAAGTCTGGAAGAGTAGCAAAATCAGTAGGAATGTCAAAAGAGAATTACACAGTGATGCATTTGGACCTTTCATCATTTGACAGTATAACCACTTGATGTGTTAGTCTGCAATGCAGCGGTTTATTTACCGACTGCTAAAGAGCCTACTTATACTGCTGATGCTTAGTGTTGGGACTAATCATCTTGGTCACTTCTTGCTTGCAAGATTGTTGTTAGATAACTTGAAGCAATCGGATTACCCCTAGAAAAGATTAATTATTGTGTTGTACTAGGATCGTTTTGATTTCAAGAACAAGATATAAATACAAGAATAATAATCGTGTATGTATTGCTATATTCGAACATATGAATTCTGTTACAGACCGTTCCTATATATAGACATATTTGTAACCGTCGTGTCTGTTCACGAAAGGTTACGACTCTCTAACATAACTACCATATGTGCCTTTTTACTAAAGGTCACACCCTTTCATAACCCATAACCGCTATTTCGGTTATTAACTATTCGTTTAACTACTTTGGCCCTTAGGCTTTATTTACAATACATAATAATAATACTAATCGAGTAATGAGCGGGATTATGTCCACATTCTCCCCCCTAATCTCGATCATTGCTGCTTCCTAAATCTTGAACCCCGAGCATCTGTCGCATAGTAACAAACTTTAGCCTTGGTAATGCTTTAGTCAGTATATCTGCCCTTTGTAGTTCGCCACTAATGTGTTCCACATTGATGTGTCCATTCTCTACACATTCACGAATGAAATGATAGCGAATTTCGATGTGTTTGCTTCTTCCATGAAATACCGGGTTCTTGACAAGTGCTATTGCTGAGATGTTGTCAACCTTTAGCGTTATCCTTTCTTCTTTCCATCCCGTGATTTCACTGAGAAGTCTCTTTAACCATAGAGCCTGACATGCTGCTGCAGTAGCTGCCATGAATTCTGATTCACATGATGAGAGTGCTACTGTTGGTTGCTTCTGAGTGCT
>JAOXNX010075984.1:0-10134 GCA_028566075.1 Solidago caesia
TAAAAACCTTGCCAGGAAAACCCAATGGGACAAAACCATGGTCAAGGGAAAAAGAGTGCAGCGCGTATCTTCTCCCCTGATGATAACATCACTTGAGCTTCTTGAGTCATTAATATCCTGAACAAGCTTCCTTTCATGAGTAGTTGAAGAATCGATGATGCATTATCTTCATGGTGATTTGTCGATGTCGTTTACCTGAAAAAATGTCACATAATCTACAAATATATATGTTGCATCTCATTTAATAGCCAGTGCACGCTCAACTTGCTTTGTTAGTCATTTGAATTCTTTAGTACCATTCCAATGCATTCCCATGAGATAAGATCTCTATCTTCTCAACATACTATATAGATGCATTCCCATGAGATAAGATCTCTATCTTCTCAACATACTATATAGATGCATTACTAATAGCTGAATGCTACTCAAATATGATGCTTTAAACCAAGAATTTTATCTTTATTATCAATATCAAGTGACCATATATACAAACCATCTGAGTATACTCAATAGATATACATCTTCCACAAAAATATTTTCGTACATCATATATCACCCTTGAGTAACTATTTCATCGCTAAGATGTTCAATTTTACTTCTCTTTTTGGGATTTTTCTTCTTGGGGTTTTTCTTCTCGCACGTTTCAAATATAGAACTTCCATAGGGATCTTTTGTATTCACAATATATTCAAGTTTTTATCTCTATAATATCCCTAGGCAAATATAATAAACTTCATAGCCTAAAGCTAAATAAAAAGACTTTATCAAATGCACATTATTATATTGAAACATAACACTCCCCCTAATGATCATATTTACTTGAACCATTGCAGTTGTCCCAAACCAAAATCAAAACCATCATTTTGATTTATCGTAATTAGTGCCTTCATATAATATATCTTTTTGATTCTCACGTTCAAATATTATTTTTTCGCATGTGGTTCATATATCACCTTTAAGGTTTAAACATACATCATACGTCTCATTTAAATGTATCACAATACTTGTTAGGCCCAACCAATTTCATATTAAATGATGTATTATTTCATGTATCACCAGCAAGAAATATTAGTGCTTCAATAACACTTATAAACCAACATTGTGATCATTATTTTGGACATCAAAGGGGCATTTTCAGCATCATGTGACTTCATAAGCATGAGAGTCATTTATTCATACAATATCAAACTAAATAATGTGTTATAAAACAATATCAAACTAAAGATTATAAAGACATAAAAGAATGGAGATTAGGAGAGCTAGTTCTTTCATTCATCTGATAATCCATATACATAAGCCATTATATATAGGCTTCATAATTAATACAATCAATACATGCATAACAGATGAAAATACAAAAGGTTATGACTTATGGATAGCCACATTAATAGTATATTTATAACACTCCCCCTTGGCTATCCATCAGTTAAAAGAATATGCCTCGTTAAAACCTTACTAGGTAAAACCCAATGGGACAAAAAAAACCTAGTGAAGGAAAAAGAGTACATAGTCCTTTCGATACGCTTAGGGATGCTGCCTCATTAAAAACCTTGCCAGGAAAACCCAATGGGACAAAACCATGGTCAAGGGAAAAAGAGTGCAGCGCGTATCTTCTCCCCTAATGATAACATCAATTGAGCTTCTTGAGTCATTAATATCCTGAACAAGCTTCCTTTGATATACAATTTCATCAGTAGTTGAAGACTCGATGATGCATTATCTTCATGTTGATTTGTCGATGTCATTTACCTGAAAAAATGTCACATAATCTACAAAAATATATGTTGCATCTCATTTAATAGCCAATGCACACTCAACTTGCTTTGTTAGTCATTTGAATTCTTTAGTACCATTCCAATGCATTTTCATGAGATACTCAATATCAATATCTTTATTATCAATATCAAGTGACCATAATAAACTTCATAGCCTAAAGCTAAATAAAGAGACTTTACCAAATGCACATTTTTATATTGAAACATAACACTCCCCCTAATGATCATATTACTTGAACCATTGCAGTTGGCACAAACCAATATCAAAACCATCATTTTGATTTATCGTAATTAGTGCCTTGATATAATATATCTTTTTGATTCTCACGTTCAAATATTATTTTTTCGCATGTGGTTCATATATCACGTTTAAGGTTTAAACATACATCATACATCTCATTTAAATATATCACAATACTTCACAAGTTAGGCCCAACCAACTTCATATTAAATGATGTATTATTTCATGTATCACCAGCGAGAAATATTAGTGCTTCAATAACACTTATAACCAACATTGTGATCATTATTTTGGACGTCAAAGGGGCATTTTCAGCATCATGTGACTTCATAAGCACGAGAGTCATTTATCCATACAAAGTATATTATCTTTACTTGCTTTCATGATGCACAATAATTTCATCCTTAAGATTTCCAATTCATAAACCAAGACAAACTTTGTCTTTTATTTCGCATGTATATTTTCTATTTATTCAATCACCATTGGACACTCTCTTAGAGTTCCATATATATTCTGATCATCAAACTACATGAAACTTATATCATATTCAAATCCGGATTTCTTTATAAAGTTTCATGGGAAAACATAATAACTTATATGACACTTTTCAATAGATATATTCTAAGGCAATGGTAGTCCATATGCCAAATTTGATCAAATAATATTCACGAGAACTTTTTAACATATGTTTTATGCTTTTCATATCACGAGACATGCTTTATGCATTTTATATCCCTCATGGAATCTCAATATCACATGAGCTCTATTCATATATTCTTTAGACGTGAATCAAGTATCTTATCTTGCTAGACTTTCAATATATCAATAGTTGCTTCCACCATAAAACAATTCTTGTCCACAATTAAATCAAGGTCTATTTAATAATCAGCGTACCATATTTCATTTTTCATTTAAGTTTTGAACACCGACCGATTTACATCATATAATTTCCGCACTTTCAAGTGCATGGACTTCATGTCCCAAACTACTAGCGTCCTTCCAACTTTGGCCAATCATCCATATCTTATCAATTTGTGTGCATGCATGCTTGCTTTCAAGATCCTCACCATTATTCATAACACTTGAAGCTATCATATTCAATCAATCTCGACGTCGCTTTTATTTATTTTCTTTCGATTCCACAATTCTCTAGACATGTCACAACTTATTGAGATCTCATCTTTTTCAGGTACCCGGGATTTATCTAAAAATCTTTATGTCTAGTTTCTCATCATTAATCTCTTATGGGGTCTTCTACCTCGAATTTGACCATCTTAATTTCATGCTCCTTTTCTTTCGAGGATTTTTAGTTGGAATCGACTCATGTACTATGCTTCAAGCATATGTATACTTATTACCAATCGGAGCATTAGCAACCGGTATATTTGGTGTGAGGATCTTTAATAATTAATTCTTACTCATTTCAATTTCAAGCTGCTTTCCATCTTTCCCTAATGTTGGGAACATCTCCCCCTAATGTTGGGAAAACTAAATCATAACAATGAGAAACTTTAGCCAAAACAAATATCCCAATGATGGCTTTAAACATTTTATTTATAGACGACATTCATACTTGATATTTTTCCCAACATTATTTTCAACATCCTTTTTAGGTCTCATCTTTGTGCATTGTGGTGGAGCAACATGAACATATTTCTCACAACCAAAAACTCATATATGAGATATACTTGGTTTCTGACCATAAACCATTTTAAATGGGGAGGATATACGATAAACTATTGGCATGATGCGAATTCATATTATTTCATGTTAAATAATATGGCCCCAAACTATAAGTCATTTGTTTTTGTTCTCACATGATCATTGGCATTACAATCAACTGAAAATACTTAATTAGTTTTTCAACAAAAGCAAAAATACAATGATCATTAGAAACTTGGGATGTAGTTTTATCATCTTTGCCAAAACAATATCAAGATACGGAACATGCTCATAATCTTATAGATTGAGCAATAATTACGCAAACTTCATGTTGCGACTATGGTGACCCATTTAGACGATGCATCGATTTAAAATACTAAATGGTTTATATGGACGATATATAGGCCTAATTACATCTCCTTTTCACTTGTTCCATAAAACTAAGGGATTCAATCCCTATTTTAGTTGGCAATAATGTACTTCCTTGTATTGTAGCAACATCCTCATATTCGATAATCACTTTGAAAAATTTCATGGTTCGCATCATCATTGACCCGGGATGGTCCAACCGGTCATGCCAATCAATCAAAAGGTCTATAAACTTTCGTTTAAACTCACATGTGTTTCGTACAAGCCACATGTATTACCAAATCTTAAAACATTTGTTTCTCATGATAAATATATAGTAGCTCTTTTAGAGCTTTCACATAATTTAATATACTCAAGTATAATATTCCATTGTCCTATAGCGATATAAAGTGAACATACAGTTGCACATATTTATCATTGATCAATTATCAAAATATCTCAGCATGAACAAATAAATTACGTCTAGTCCATGTTCATTACATTGATCACTACACTATCGCATTGTCTTCAAAGAATTGAGCATAATCTATATCATTTTCAGTCTAGCTCGTTACTTTTCTTGACCGTACATATCAATTCAAGATATTACTCATAAGGAATCATAATTTCAATTAAGAGTGGTTACATATATAGTTGAGGCTTTCTTATTCACCAATATAAATATTAAAACCGCATGTGAATTTATTTAAAACGAACTTTAGAAAATTTCACTATAATCAATTATCACATACATTTGCTATGAATTATACCATATAAACACGTAGATGTTTTAATACCATGATCATGCTTAAAATATTTCATGAGAATTATGGCATATCTAAAACTTTGAATATTCGTTCCATATCAATTATAGCATGCAAAAACAATCTATTATCCCTTTTATTATGTTGCGACTAAGTCATAAAGTCGAACTGTTTAAAAGCCTCATATTATTTTACATGCGTATGCAAAAATAGCAAGCTTAATACAATTCATATTTGATAAAAACATAACCATATCTTTTGAGACCTTTCTTATGTCTAATCAGTTACATCATATCATAATTATTATAAAATTCTTAAAGGTCATCAATCGTCATCTATAACGACATGAGTTATGCATACAAAATTCAGATAAGTGTTTATGAATTAGAGATATATGTAATCGATATACTAACCACCATGAATAATGCATACAAAGGTTGGATAAACAGAATGGGATGGTTGACATGACTATAGAAAACTCTAAATTTCCAAAGCCATTACAAGTAACAATCCTACAAACACCAAGTCAAAGTATACTAAATCTCAAGGTTAAGCTTAAACAATCAAGTTTGATAACTTTGATTGCTTCCATCGATTAGTTTCTAACAACATAAAATTAATTTTACTAATTGTGAAATTCCCAAAAATATGTCATGTAAAATATAGGGAAATCATCAAGAACATAAACTAAAAACAAATAGGTGATCATCCATCCATTGTGCAGTGGAATTTATTAGTTGTGTTACATTCAACAATACGTAACATCTTATACGGTAGAACTGGTTGCATATTATGATCTCATAATTTATAATTAAATAATATTCACAACTTTCATCTGTAATAATTAGTACATATTGAATTGGCGTGTAACACATATAAATCAAATAACCAAAATTACTTTTGTAAATAGATGTAAGGGCTTAACCAAAGTTTCATAAACGTACATATGACCGGTGCCAACTAGTTATCAGGATCTATAGCATAATTTAGCCATATTCATCAAGATATTATTGAAAATTATTTTTCTCCATCATAGATTGAATAAACATTATAAAGTATAAAATTTTATGTCATAAAATCACTCAACAAAAGAGTAGCATGTATGGAAAATCTAGAATTAAAATCACATTCATGCATATGGATCAATAAATAATGGAATTTTACGGTTGAGAGTTTACCTCAATGACGATCTCCTGATAATATTACAAACCTGCCATTAGAGAGAAAAGTCTCGATCGGTCGACAACAACAACAAAATAACCCAGGATGATGATTTGGTTTGACTTAAAACACATAAAGGTTTCGCGTTGTTAGTTTTGGCCTCCACGTATCCGGTCATATGGTATATGAAACTCATCCATAAAATCAAATAAAGGTAATATGAAACAAGTTAAAAGTTTCTCCAAATATAATGGTAAAATATTAATATTTATGAAACTCATCTAAGATTTCCTAATATCTCAGCCATAAGATATAGAATATAGGATTCATAAAAACCAATTGAATAAAAATAAAATTCATACCAAAAGCAATGCATAGAATATGATATAGATCAGTAATATAAATGAAAAGATTATGTTAGTAAACTGAAGCTTCAAAAGTGAAAGGGTAAAGCAAGCCAAACATATATTCATTGACAGAATGGTTAATAAAATACTCGTTTGATAGATCCATTACGTCAAAAGAATTGATGAAAGTTTTAATCATTTTTTTTTCAAATCAACGAACAAAAATATTTGAGTGATAGAGCAAAATTCGTGCTGATAACGTGTTATAAAACAATATCAATTATAGATTATAAAGACATAAAAGAATGGAGATTAGGAGAGCTAGTTCTTTCATTCATCTGATAATCCACATACATAAGCCATTATATATAGGCTTCATAATTAATACAATCAATACATACATAATAGATGAAAATACAAAAGGTTATGACTTATGGATAGCCACATTAATAGTATATTTATAACAGTGTTTAGCATATATTAGAGACGAAACGGGCCATAATCACCAGAATATGAATTAAATTACATTGTTTTTAAAAAGCAACCTGGCTCACTTAATTGGAAAAAGTTCTAACAACCATCGATAAATGAATTGGTATTTGGGGTTACTTGAGACTTAGAGGTTTTTGATTCAAATATTGGTGTGAACAAAATACTCACATGACTAAAGAAAGATGCATTTCTATAATGAGTTTCCTCTATGATTAAAATTAGGTAAATGAAGAGGCAATCTTGCTAATCAAATTTAACCGTTAAAAAAAGAAACTTGGAAAAAATTGCATAGAGCACACATATATAGACAACTTATTTTAAACTTAAATCGTTCTAGTTACCTAACCTTCTTTGTTATCTTTTTGTGTTTTGACAGAGGATTAAATAGGTTATTTCTAGGTTTTAACGTATTATGTTATGCTTCATACCGTTTATGCATTATGATTATGTGTCAAAGTTTATATATAATTAAGTTAAATAGATGTTTATGAATAAATAAGACCTTATGAAAAAGTTAAATTTTTATGTTACATGTATTATTTCAGTACAAAAGTTCTCGATTTTTTGCACTTAACGTCCATATTGAATATATCTTTAACTTATAGTTTTTTTATTTTATATTAATATTTTCGCATTATTTAAAATTATTTTATTATAGTTTATTTTATCGACATGTAATATATATTGCTTTTTTTGTTTTTCCCCATATACCCAAAACCCTGCTTTCAATATTTTTGTCATCTCTTTTACACATTCCATGCCACATTTTTAAATGATGGAAAATCTATGCTTTTAAAAAAGTTGGATCTCAAATTTATGCTTTTAATTTAAAAATACATTAAAAAACAATTTTTTCTCTCTACCTATTTATTTTCCGGTTTTAAACTTCATTATCTTGTTACCTTAATCTATCAATATACTAAAACATAATTAAAAATTCCAATATATTAAATCAAAGTTGATATATTAAAACAGAATTGAGAAGATCGACAAATGACTATTTATTAAATGATACGTGTCTTTTTAATATATATTAAAATAATGATAAAAACAACATCGAATTGTAAAGCCCGAGGTCTGCTACAAGTCCCATGCTACTATCCTAACCATGGTTAGCGGGGAGGGTGTCACCACAATCCAAACCAAACCAATACCCAATACCATAGTGTCAACTCAATTTTACCCCTCAAACCAAAAACCCATAATTTTCCACTAGGTGTCATGATACACCAAACCAATTATTTTTTTTAAAAAAAATTCAAATTATAAAAAATAACAAAGATTATATAAAAAAAACATTTCAGATTATAAAAAAACATAGAATTATAAAAAAAAATACATCACATAGAATTATAAAAAATACACCACATTTAATAATGAAAACATTTGTTTAAACTTTAAAGTCATGAATATATACACTAAAGAACAAGGGGGAAAGTGTAATAGTAAACAATTATAGGGGAGTGGTATGTAAAAGGTTAGAACACACATACAGGGTCGTCTTCTTCATTTCCCCCTGTTAGAAAACTTCCGGCATTAATGGTTAGAAAACTCTCGTTTTTAGTCGATTCTCCTAAAGAGCTTATTCGAACGAGTGTACTCTCCAAAAAAATTGTTAGCTCTTACCGCTTCTCTTCCCATTTTGCATTTCAACTTAGAATCATTTGATAGAGCTATTTATCCATCATGGACTCTTGCAAAAAAAAATGTCCCAACCGTCCATGCATTCACCCATATTCAATGAAATTTACAATTCCAATACGCTTTCATTCGTTCCAACATGTTTATCACCATCGGTTTGGCAAACCGATTGCCACCAGCCCAAAGTGAAACCGATTTAGTGGGTATCGTGTGCAACTCAAACCGAGCCCAAACCAATGGCTAGCCCGAACCCAAAACCTCCCCCCTTAGCTTGATTACCTAAAAGGAATACTTGAAAACAGCTAATTTAAATTTTAATTAATTAATATATATATATATATATAAATTCCTAATATAATTAAAACTCTTATATTAAACATCCTATTATATTCATTGTTTTATAACTATCTATTTTCATCGCTATTTTCATTTTTGGTTTATTGAAAATCTAAATAATTTTACAATTCAGTTATTTGAAATTTTATTTTTAATCTGGCAACCCATAAATAAAAATTAATTATTTTGAAAAATAAATACGTATCACTTAAAAAAAAATTACCCTACCAGATACATAAAAGTCTAACTAATCAAATGTTCCGTTTGATTCTTTGGTAGCATGCATAATAGTAAATCAAATTTAACACAACGTTTATCTTATATAAAAATATAAATAACAACATATTGTTGTTTATAATATATAAAAATAAAACTTATTTATTCTAATACATAGGACATTTTGAATTAATTAATATATAATAATACTATTATGAATATAATTTATAATTTAATATTGCTCATTATTGGATTATTTATCCATATACTAACTTTTAATATTGCTCACTACTACACACACCTTAATGTGTCCTGGTTATAAAGAATAATGGAACCTGCTTCACAGCCGTGTCTTATGCGAGGGAGTCCTATTTGAGTGATAATAGAACCCGCCCTTTAATAACCGGGTCTTTTTACACTACAACCGGGTCCTTTTAACCATAATAGAGCCCGCCTTTCCATTAGAACCCGCTTACTTTTTTGGCGCAAAGTTTGTGATAGGACCCGCTAGTCTGTGAAATAATTTATACCGGAGGTGAGTAAAAATAAATTACCTCAAAACTTACGTAAATCCTCTCTTTCTTCAAAATATGCTACTGAATATCATATTTGTTGTTTTAAAACCGGGCAGTAAAAACTAAATTATAAAGCAATTCGTTCTATGCTATAAAAAATAAGATTACATCGTGTCTTGTATTTATAGACCAATAAATAAGGTTAATTAATGGATATACACCATAGCGATTAGAAAACGAATTCCGTAATGTGGATGTATATAATTTCATAATAGAAATAGATAATAGATATACTATTAAATATGAGTATTTGATAATTATAAGGGTTAAGTACCTTTTTCGTCCCTGTGGTTTCGGGAAAAACGTTGTTTCGTCCTTGCCTTTAACTTTGTTCCTTTTTCATTCCAGTAGTCGAACTTCTGTTAAATATTGTTCGTCCCTGTCGTTAAGTCCCCAACATAATGGGCATTTCTGTCATTTTAATGTGTATCTTCTTCCCCAATTCATAAAGCCAGTACCCTTTCATAAAATTCATACATATACACCATCTTTATTCATCATCATCAAAAAAAAAAAAAAAAAAAAAAAAAATTAACCAATTGAGTTTAAATTGCAGTGTTATTTTGGGTAAAGCCC
>JAOXNX010076014.1:0-10133 GCA_028566075.1 Solidago caesia
ATCCGACAATATTGATATTTTCAGGTAATGATTTTTTTACACAATATTGATATTATGAATTAATAGATGAGATTTGTTTGTAGATTATTGATATTATTATAAATGTCCACGTTTTGATGTTCATTTTAAATATGTAGTTATAAGGCAATAAAGGGGAAAATATGATATTATTATGTTTTGTAAATATATATTATAAATGTCCACGAAATGCAAAAGCTTCCGTTTTGATGTTCATGTATTTATGTTTGGGAAAAGATAGTTCATGTATTTATAGTTATAAGGCAATAATGTGTGTATATTTTAGTTTGGGTCTAATTCGACTACTGCAAGTGACGGTCTGTAAGTCTGCAAGTGACGGTCTGCAAGTATCGGGTTGGCAGGTCGACCCGCCAACCCCCCAACCCGACACGGGTCGGGTCAGGGTTGAGATTTCTGACCTGAAACTTTTAGTGGGTCGGGTTAGGGTCAGATATTTTCGACCCACCAACCCGCCAACCCGAACCCGCCAACCCGTACCCGAACCCGAACCCATTGACAGCCCTAGGGGGAGCTCTGTAATAATCATAGTTTCCAGCGCGTGGTAGTGGTGGTGTTGGTGGTGGTGGCAGACGGCTAGGGAAGAAGGCTAGTGGTGGTGGGAAAGAAGGCTGGTGGTGGTGGTGGTGTGGGGAACAAATAAAAGATGAAAATGGTGCACTTCTCACAATTCGCATTTTAAGGGGTTTCGCACAGAAACCGCCCATATATATAGGGTATGGTTAACGTGAGAACCAAAACAAGGGTGAAACCTGTGAGAACCACTATTTCCGCTCCCTCTGTCCCCTTTTTTGGTATGGTTTTTAATATAAAATATATCAATTTATTTATACTTTCACTTTATTTCTTCTCCAAACTTTTCATGTTCTTTCTCTCCCACTTCTACACACAAACTACGATCACCACCGTCTCTAAAGGGAGAGCCCGTACCGTATCCAACCACCATCATCTCTGATCACCGCCCATAAAATTCATACCATTCCCAAATTCGTTCAGCCCCCCACCTTTATAAATACCCTTGGGCGAAGCCCCTCCAGAACGGGCTACGCCTGTTCGGCTAAGGGTTACGCCCGTACTGTATCCACCCGTTTTCATCACATAACCATTGTCCTCGGATTATAATTTTATTTTATTTTTGAAAAATTTTTTTATTTTTATTTTTGGAATAAGTTTTATTAAATAAATAAATAATAAAAATAAAAATAAAAATAATAAAAATACATACCAAAAATGAAAGAAATAGTTGTTCTCACAGTTCACACCGTTGTTTTTAGTTTTCACGATAACCTTATCCCTATATATATATATATATATATATATATATGGAAAGGTTATTTTAGGAACCCCTAAAAGGTTAGGAACCTTTTTGACCAACGGTATATTAGTAAAATCATATTTTATATTTAATTTAATAATATTTAATAAATATAACAATTTATAATTTTTCTTTTTTTTAGGGAATATTTAATTCATATTATCGCTTAAAATCACCTATGATCCAATTTCGTCGGAAATCACGTATGATCGTCTACAAACTCGCAAGAAATCACATATGATCATGTACAAATTAATAGAAATCACATATGTTCATCCACAAATTAATAGAATTTTCACAGTTGCTCATCACATACAAATGAATGGAAATCATATATGATCATGTACAAATGAATAGAAATCACATATGATCATGTACAAATTAATGAAAATCACATATGCTCGTCATGTACAAATTAATGGAAATCACATATGATCATCACGTACAAATTAATGGAAATCACATATGATCATGTACAAATTAATGGAAATCACATATGATCATGTACAAATTAATGGAAATCACATATGCTCATCATGTACAAAATCACATCTGGAAACACCCAACACGCCGGAAAAAACCTGGCGACGGCGGAATACAGACCACAGAGAGCGTGCGCGGCGACGGGGGTTTCAAAACCCACCGGATTTGAAAGTCGGGATCTGTTTCAAAACCCACCGGAAAAGCGTCTGCGGCGGCGGGGGTTTCAAACATACACACATATCGTCGGGATCTGTTATATACACGTTTCCGGCGACGACGGCGCTTCCGAAAATGATCGGCGGCAGATCTGTAAAATCGGCTGAATAAGACCATTGGCGGCTGAAAAGACTGGCGGCGGCGTAAAGAATCTTCCGGCAGCGTGAATAATACCTCCCGATTTGGCCGAAAAGAACCGCCGGCGACGGTGCCAAGAAGATTCCGGCGGCTTTAGAGATGGGGTGGAATTTTAGGGTTGTGTGTGTGTGTGTGTGTGTTTTTTTGTGTGTGGATTTAATGTGTGAATGAGGAGAGATAAAAAATAAATTTAAAGGAATAAATTAATTAAATAACCTTTCCCTAAAATACCCTTTCTAATTATTAAAAAGAAATAAATATTTTCAAATAATTACAAAAATGCCACAAGTGATTTGGACCATTGATCAAGATTTTTAATGGTTGAGATTGAATTTAAAGGGTTCCTAAAGGTTCCTGACCTTTTAGGGGTTCCTAAAGTAACTTTTCAATATATATATATGTATGTATTTGTTACCTATCTATCTATCTCCTGTAACACTTTTAGATTTTCCTTTTCAATCAATCGATACATACAAGAATATATATATATATACACAAACTTGAACATCATTATGATGATCCCACCTTCTCCGATAAAAAAAAAACTTGATGAAGTTAAGCGTCAATGGATCCCGTTTCATTCATCTGTGATTTCACGTTCGAAACCCACCACACTCACCCTACAGCTGCCACCCTCCACATCTGGGTAAATCGATTTGTTGATGAAGACGATGGAGGTTTATGGTGGTGGGTTTCTTTGACCCGAGCCAACTATACCGGGTTATGGTGATGGGTTTCTCCGGCGTCTTCCACTTTCTGGCTGCATCTCCGGTAATGGTTTTGATTAGATAGAGATATAGATATCACCGACCTACTGCCATTGCTCTACCCAGATGTAGAAAAAAATATAGACACACACATATATCTTTATGAGTCGACCAAAATCCGGCCAACTAGTCTTTTTTTTTTCTTTTCCCCAATCGGCGGTCCAGCACTGTTGTTGTTACAGTGTATATGATGTGTTCCTCGCGGGTGGTTGTTGTTTTGGGACTTTCATTGTAACGAGCCACTCACCCCATATTCATTTTAGTATTTTTTTTGGTTGCTGAGTTGAGTGAGGAGAAAATGGAAAACCCATATTCATTTTAGTATTTCTTTAGTATTTTAGTATGTTTTAAGGATCTCTTTCAAGAAGCGTGAAGGTTGCAGAACCTGAAAGAAAGCAACACTAGTTTTAGGGGTGGCAATTTTGAGCCATTAACCATTGAATGGATTGACCCATGTTATGTTTTTAATTAAAGAAGTGATTGTGAAATTAAATATATAGATACAGATACATATATATATATATATATATATATAACAAAAGACGATGGAGGTTTTTGTGTGTTTGTTTGATTTCAAGTGTTTGATTATAGGATATTTTTTTATAGACATGGATTTTATGGATTTGGATTTGATATTGATAACGATATATATATATATATATATATATATATACTAGCCTAGTACCCGCGCGTTGCAGCGGCGACGGTTTATAATGCGCGAGATGTTGTAACAGTTTATAAATGCTCTATGTGTCGATACCATGTTGTTGCATCAATGTACGAACAAACTCAAGGGTTGTGTTACTTGTGTATAGTGGAATACACATGCGATGCGACGTATTCTATAATGGTAGCAAACAATTATACAAAAGCAAATGTAGATAATGTAAGCCAATGAGGTTAGTGACCTATTGATAAGGTTTTTGATCTTGGGAGAATCCACCTGAGTTCGAGTACCGTTGATTATTTGTTGGGGTTGGAGAGAAGAAAAGGGGGGGGGGGGTGTTCCGGAAGTCCTTGGTATTCATGTAATTTAGAAGTAGGAGTGAGAGTAGAATAGAATGTCATTAAAAAAAAATAATAATAATAAAATGTAGATAATGTAATATTAAGTACATAAGCAAATGTAGATAATGTAGTATTATGTAATGGTAGCAAACAATTATACAAAGAGAAATGCTAGAATGACAAACAAATGACAAACAAATGTTTACAAACACACTTGTCAACGGTAGCAAACAATTATACAAAAATCTTCATCGGGGTCAATTGCTTAGCTTTGCTCAATATAATGCAAATAATCTTCATCGGCGAAAGTTGCCTTCTGATACCTATCATAGCGACATGTGTAACCATTTAGATTCCATTGTACTAATCAAAAAAATATATATATAAGAAAATGCAAACTGTGAATAAATAAAGCTATTATCACAATTAATTATAAACAAAAAATATAAATTTAGATGCTACAAAAAATGAAAACACATAATGAAACCCAAATGGTGAAAGAAAAGTGTATATTTGCCCCAATAGGCAGCGTTGGTTGGGGAACTGCGTTGGAGGAGGAATTGTTGAACGGGTAGAGGGGACAACAGAAGCACCGTGAGAAGTAGTGGTGATAGTGTTGGACGCATGGGTAGGATGAACAGCTGGAAAAGTGGTGACAGTGTTGGCTGCGGGGTAGATAAACCTGCTGGAGGAGCATTGATGACAGCACCAAAGCCGCCAGAAGCAGATGCATTTGGGCTGGGTGTACCTACATTTTGAGACAGAATTGGAGAAAAGAAAGATTGATGAATATTGAATAAATACGTGAATAACCAATTTATAAACACATAAGACTCTTAACCAAGACATCTAACATTATATCTAGGAAGTAAGATAAACGTATAAATTGCTCAAAGCCTCAAACCTTCTTAAATAAATAGGAAATCCCAGCAAAAACAGCTATATCGTCGTTTAACATTCAAGCATAAAATACTAAACGTTAATGAACCATCGAAATAAGCCACCATTTAGTGCATACATAATAAAATAACCAAGTCTCTTAACCAAGTCATCTAATTATATCTAGGAAGTAAGATAAACGTATAAATTGGTCAAAGCCTCAAACCTCGTAAAATAAATAGGAAATCCCACTAAAAGCAGCTATATTGTCGTTTAACATTCAAGCATAAAATACTAAATGTTATGAACCATTGAAATAAGCGAGCATTCAACAAACACCACATGTCAGCATGCATGATAGACACCAAACATATTATATTCTAAGAAGCATCAAGTTTGCTTTACCGTCAATTTTTTTATATCAGTCCCAAGTTCACAACTTTATAAACAATAAATGATTAAAAAACCTATAACGCTATACAAATTATTATTACCCACAAAATCTTTTTATAAAATAACTCCAAATCAAAGAAGGACTAACAAACATGGCTGATTATAAACTTGGGACTGAAGAACTCTCACATTTGATTATTTTTATTCCTCTTTTCTAGGATTAGAACAGAAATGAAGTTATGTATTAGTTTGTATGACAGTTGATGGATGTATTTTCTTTTTCCATTTACCTGCAAATTTTCAGTGCAATCAATATATGGTTGAGGTTCCTCCTTTGCAGGCACAGCTTTAAGTAAGCCTCTCACATTAACTCCTCGGCACTTTAAGCACGTGCACAATGCTTACATAACAAACATTTTTGGTGCTCCCGGCACAACCCACAACATAACACCCTAATAGTTTAGCATATTGGCCAACCAAATTTCCGACAGAGCCAGCAGCAGCTGATACACAGATCTGTACCAAGGTCACGAATCATCGAAAAGCCCATATGTCCCTAGCGAACATTTGGTGACGGTGGATCAAACATCTGTCGTTGGTGGTGGTGTCGCAATGAGATTGCTTACATCATCTCAATCAACACCTGCAGGACAAATTGTTCTTGGTATAAATCCTGATGATTTAGAATAGATAAATAAATGATAATTGATTTATTTTAAAATAACAATCCCCATATAGTTATACTTTATTTTAGCAACATTATATCATTGAAATTCAAAAACTCAATATAAAAACAAATTATAATAAAATAAATAAACACAACAATCTGCAAATTACATGCATCACTCCATAAATATACAAAATAAAGCAAGCAAAAATTTGATTGAACAAATAAAAAACCTGGATATACTTGGTCCATGAGTATACTCACTCGTACATCTTGCCAATGTCAAAAATAACAATATCGATTCAACTCGATTTAGGCCATGTTGGAAGAAACATACGTAAATCAAGAGATCCCAAGCCCATTTTAAATGAACAGCAACTAATAAAATATAGCTTGAAGCTAATGGTATAGTAATAAACATTATCTCCTTACAACGTAAGTATGAATGCTATAACGTCAGTTTGAATGCTACACTGTACACCCAATCAAAGATAAAGCCCACCAACACATACCCAATGCATACACAGAGACAAAGGCTTGTCATATACGATAAATCAAGATATCTCACCTACGCATAACGTTAATATATCATCATTGAAACATATGTTGAGCCACATCTTATCTGATTTTTTGTTTATATATGCATCGCCATTTGGACTGTTCCCGCAACTTTCTCATCAACACTATTAGGCATCGGCTAAAATCCAACAATAGGCAAAAATCAAGACTATTTATAATTAAAAATTAATCATAATACTATTACCCGCTCAACTTTGCCTTTTTTCATACTTCTTTATATCACCCAAAGATGCATTTGAAACGCCATTCAACATACCTACAAATATAAACATCAAAATTATTTATTATATATATATAAGAAATATAGATATATTATTTGATTATGAAATAGGCGGCGGCAATAGATCGAGGGATGATGTGGGTCTGATGGAGGCGTGGTTGGAACAGCTTGCCGCGGTGGCGGTGGTTATTGACGCCAAGATCTGAAACATAAAAGAAATTAAGCTTTCAATAAACCAATCTGGTAAAAAAAAAGGGGAAAAACTTACGGAGGGATGTTGATGAGGAGCCTGGCGATGATGATGCCGGCGAATGTGAGTGCCGGTGGAGGTGATGAATGTTGATTGGCAGGCGAAGATGTGACCGACGATGATGATTTCTGGTGGAGGCGATGGAGGGTGGATGTGAGAGACAAAGGTCTTGTGTGTGTGTGTTTTTTTCTGGCAGAGAGAAAAACCAAATATTGTTTTGTGTGTGATTTGTGGATGGATGGATCGTAAGGGGAGGGGTAGTTTTGGTAGATAGAGTTATACGAATAGAATATAATGGAAAAAGGAAGGGTATAATGGGTAGTTCAATTTATTATTTGAGAAAGGGGAGGGTTCCTCCTTTGTAATGTATTATTTTAGATATGTGACTAAAAGCTACATCTTTGAGATGTTAAGTCTAGAATATCCGTGTGCGAGCAAAATGCTCCCTGGACTAGAAACAAGAGTTTTCTTTATCAAGTTTTTTTTTTTTTAATTAAGTTGGGTATATAAAAAAGCAATGCCGTTGAACCATTTACGGCTAAAAAAAATATGATAGAATTCTAGAATATCTATATCCGACATTTTTGTAGTGGAAACTCATTCAGTTATTAACTGGGTACCTACAAATAATGAGTCAATAAACTCTCATGTACTGATATGTTAACATTGTTGTACCTCATGGGTATATATTTGTTTACCATAAAGTACATATAGTAGCATTTAAATTAGATGTTTTTAAAGATAAATAAAAGCTTTTATGTATGTTTTTAAAATATAGCTGTATGATCGAAAATATAAATTTGTTTTATAAATTCACTTTAATAACACCAAAGTTAGGTGCTTCTAGAAACATATATGGTATCCTTTATAGAAATTTACAAAGCATATGAAATGTTATAAGTTAGAGAGAAATTTTGCCATATACGAATGAAAAGCTTAGGGTGCGTTTAGTTGTATAAAATGTTTTCTAGTTTTCCATTTCCAATTTTTTAGAAAATTAAAGGGGTTTTCAATTTTTTAGAAAATGAAAGGGGTTTTCAATTTCTAGAAAACAAATGAAAATTATGAAAATGTGTTCAAAACTAGAATATGCTAATTTCATTTTCCATTTTAGAAAACTAGAATACATATTGGAGATGTGGAGGGAGGGGGGAAGGGGGAGATGGAAAATGGAAATAGAAAATGAAAAACATCAAAATGTTGTTTTCCAAATTCATGTTATAAAATGAAAAATAGGGTTTTCCATTTTCTTGGAAAATTCTAATTTGATCGCATATTCTGTTTTTCATGTTTTCTTAGAAAACAAAAATAAAAAACATGGGGTGTTTTCTCCAACTAAACGCGCCCTTAGCTATTCATAAATGTATTTTTACCAAAAACAGTTTTCGAATGGATAGATCACCTAAACACTGTTAAACTAAAATACATAATTACCATAACTGATAATGGTTGATGTCACGTAACAACTTTTTAGTGATGTCCAGATTATCGTATTCTGGTTTTATGTATATATATATATGAGATAAACTATGGAGATTACTATCAAAATATGAAAGATTTAACATTTAAGTGTCCACGTGAGTTGCACGTGAGGGTATAATTTTATTTTCACATGTTTTCTCAAGTAATTATCACGAATCGTTCATGTGGTTCGTCATTTTTTTACAAATCGTCCATTTGCCACATGAAAAAGACTAAAAAAACCCTTTTCATTATTTGTATTAATATATTCAACCAACATATAAAGTCAAAAACTTTGTTAGATCGTTTGTTTCAAAGAACGTCTAGCTATTTCGTATCCATGTTCGTATAGGTTTAATACTAAGATATTTTACCATCGTTATTAATAAAATTACTATTATTTTATTTTGTTGGTACATGACTTATAATAGATATTATAAGTTTATAACATTATTATCAAAGTATAGTTTTTTACGTAAACAAAACATGATATTACGATCATCTAATTTTTACGTTAAAAAAATATACACGTAACAATAAGCGGAAATAATCTCCTATTATATACATCATTGCTCATTGTTAGGGGTGCAAATGAGCCAAGCTACTCGTGAATTACTCGAGTTTGACTCGTTCAAAGCTCGAATCGAGCCGAGTCTAAACGAGCTCGAGCAGAGTTCGAGCATAATTTAAAGATTGTCTAATAATCAAGCATGAGCTCAAGCTTCTCGATTAAGCTCGCGAACCTAAACCAACTTAAACAGTCATCTTATTTAATACATATAAAATAATCAAATATAAGCTAATTAGTAGTATTATTATATATTTTTATATTTATAACTAATATTACTAAAAATAGTTATTATATGTATAATTATAAATGAATTTGTTTTATAAAATAATGATATACAAAATTAGAATGACTGAAAAATAAATTCACTTTATAAACGAGTCGAGCTCGAACCTCAAAAATAACTCACGCACTGAGCTCGAGCTTTACCCATAAAACTCGAGCTCTCTAAATAATAAACGAGTTTGATCCGAGCTCGAGCTCGAGTTTAACTCGGCTCGTTTACACCCATGCGATTTTTCATTTCAAGTGAATGATCAAATTCACACGCACTCATTCTCATCCACTCCACACATTTTTATCTCTCTATATAACTAAGAGAGGATATGGTTGATCCAATGTGGCACTCCCCTGAGCTCGTCACGTCAGCTTTTTCCTACGTGACGTCACCATATTGATTCGAGTGACACGTGCTGACACCTAATCTGCTTACATCAGCTTCCACATATTAGCACATAATCTGCTTACATCAGCTTCCACATAAGCGTTTAATAGTCACAAGCATATTTAATAAATCATATATAAAAAATGTCGGAGGTGGGGATAGTACCCGCGACCTTCGGGTTAACTTGTAATCTATTTTACCGCTTCTACCAATACGGTTTTTGTTTGTTTTTTGTAATACGACAATACATATACTAGGGTAGATTAAGCGGCTCATAATATATACAAGAAAAGACATCTCAGATTTGTGATTATTTTCACATTAAACCAACTATTGGAATTAATAATCTTTGTGATATTGTAGAAAAGCGTGTTTCACGAAATTTTAAGGGTTATTAAGTTTATGATTATTATGGTTTTTCATATCATGTTTGAATTAATTATTAGATATTTCATAAAGATGGAATAAATCAAATTAATTGAGAAGTTT
>JAOXNX010076141.1:0-10125 GCA_028566075.1 Solidago caesia
TGGTAATCCGCTCCCACTTCCATTCCGGCATAACCGGCTGTACTAGTAGCCCAGGAGGCTTTCGATGCTCCGCTTTCACTTGCAAGCAAGTCAGACACTCACTAACATACTTAGCTATGTCTTTCTTCATCCCTGGCCACCAGTAAAGGTCTCTTAAGTCGAAATACATCTTATCCGAACCCGGATGCACTGAATACCTTGACTTGTGTGTTTCATCCATCAATATCATACGATAGCCACCATACAAAGGAACCCAGATTCGATCCACAAAATACAACCCACCGTTGTCTTTCTTCTCAAACTGTTGCTCTAGACCTCGTAATTCTTCTTCCTCGATATTCTCTGCCAAGATAACACCCGATTGTGCCTCAATGATTCCATCTCGTACGTTACGCTGTACAGCCATACACATAGCTCGTGCTCGACGAGGCTTAATACTTTCCTTTCTGCTCAAGGCATCAGCAACTACATTCGCCTTGCCAAGATGATAGCGGATTTCACAATCGTAATCACTAAACAATTCAAGCCATCTCCGCTGCCTCATATTCAACTCACTCTGATCGAAGATATGTTGAAGACTTTTATGATCGGTGTAGATTACACTCTTCGTCCCATACAAATAATGTCTCCAGCATTTCAAAGCAAATACCACTGCACCCAACTCCAAGTCGTGAGTAGGATAATTATTCTCGTGTACCTTAAGTTGTCGCGACACATAGGCAATCACCTTTCCTCTTTGCATAAATACACACCCCAATCCTTGACCCGATCCCTCTGGAAGACTCAATATCGGAGCATTGCATAACTTGTCTTTCAGATTGTGGAATGCTTCTTCCTGTTTCTCACCCCATTCAAACTTTCTTTCCTTTTGAGTCAGCTGCGTAAGTGGTTGAGCTATCCTTGAAAAGTTCTCAATAAACCTCCTGTAATAACCGGCTAATTCGAGAAACTGTTGAATCTCTGTCGGTGTCTCTGGCCTTCTCCATTTCTTTACTGCTTCGATCTTGCTCGGGTCTACATGAATACCATCCTTGTTCACCATGTGGCCAAGGAAGTGGACCTCTTCCAGCCAGAACTCACACTTGGAAAACTTCGCATATAGTTTCTCCGCACGTAGAAGTTCGAGAACCTTCCTTAAATGATCTGAATGCTCATCCTTTGACTTTGAATAGACGAGGATATCATCGATGAATACAATGATGAGCTTATCCAAATACCGTCTGCATACCCGATTCATCAAATCCATAAACACTGCTGGTGAGTTGGTTAACCCAAAAGGCATTAATGTAAACTCGAAATGCCCATAACGCATTCGTAAAGCCGTCTTCGGAATATCATCCTCAAGCACTCGCAACTGATGGTACCTGGAACGTAAGTCAATCTTGGAGAAATACTTGGCACCTTGCAACTGATCAAACAAATCATTGATTCGGGGGAGGGGGTATCGATTCTTCACCGTTAGCTTGTTCAACTCCCGATAATCTATACACATACGAAACGATCCATCTTTCTTCTTTACAAACAATATCGGGGCTCCCCACGGTGATTGACTAGGACGAATGAAACCCTTGTCCTAAAGTTCTTGCAATTGAGTCACTAGTTCTTGCATCTCTGATGGCGCTAATCTGTACGGAGCTTTTGCGACTGGCTTTGCATCCGGAATGAGATCAATACGGAAATCCAACTGTCGTGACGGGGGTAAACCCGGTAGATCTTCCGGAATAACATCTGGGAAGTCGCGAACCACCGGGACACTTCTCAATTCAACCTTCCTATCTGTGACACTCATCACCTTCCCTTCCAGGGACTCTGCGCACTCACCTTGAACCCTTATCACTTCTCCATTGGACAACGGTATTCGAACTACCTTGTTACTACATTCAATCATCTCATTAACAGCCGACATCCAATCCATTCCCACAATAACATCGAAACTACCCATATCGAACGGAATTAGGTCTATCAGAAACGGATGGTCATTTAGTGTTAAAGTGCAGTCACGGACTACTCGACTCAACCTAACTACCCCTCCATTAGCCATTTCAATTGTTACATAAAAAGACATCGAGCTAGGTGTTACACTAAGCAAAGGAATAAAATTAGTTGATATAAAGCTATAGTATGCGCCAGAATCAAATAACACAGTGGCATACTGATTGTTCAATAGAAACGTACCTGCCACAACATTAGGGTCGTTCCTCGCTTCAGCAACATTGATAGCAAAGGTTCTTCCCCTGACCCTGACCTTGAGCTTGAGCTTGAACTTGACCTGGAGCTTGACCCTGATTACCCCGATTCTGATGAGGACCCACTATCTGTAGCTGATTTGGGTGCACTGCAACCTGAACTTGGTGCCCAACCCATTGATGACACGCATTTTTGTAGTGGTCTCGACTACCACATTCAAAACAAGCTTCCCCCCTGTTCCCCTGTGGATATCTGACGTTCAACGGGGCAACATTCTGCGGGTCAACTCTTTGACCACTGGCTCTACAATCTCTTGCCAAATGCCCAACCTGATTACAGTTGAAACAAACTCTACATGGAGTACCTACTGGATGACGACTCTGATACCTTGTACACTGAGGGTGAGGACTAGTAACCGCTTTCTGCTCGGGCTCTGTCGCAGCAAAAGATTTCCCTTTATTCTGCCGTTTCTTCTCAAACCTCCCCTTCTTCCCACTTGACTCGGGAGCATCCTTTCTCTTGTTCGTGACCCTGCTCAAAACCCCACTTCTAACCAACTCCTCAGTCGTACTGCCAGCTCTGGTAATAGCTTCCTGTTATGTAGTCGGCATTGGGTTGGAAACCATAATGCGAACTTGCGGAGTTAACCCCTGTACGTACTTCCCAATCTTCTTAGCTTCAGGAGTTACTAAGTGAGGAACCAGCCTTGAAAGTTCGTGAAATCTGCTAGTAAATCTGGCATAGTCTGCCCCTTGCATTTGCTGTTGAGTGAACTCTATCTGCAGATTCTAAATCTCGTATGCAGGGCAGTACTTCTCATACATCAGTCTCTTGAAATCTCCCCACAACATAGCTAATGCAGCATCCCTGCCTCTTGTCTCAACCTCTGAATTCCACCACCCCATAGCATCTCCTAGCAGAGATCCAGTAACGTAATTAATTCTCTGATCGTACGTGCAATTGCTTTGGGAGATTACTGCTTCCATTTTCTCCATCCACTGCACATATACTGTAGCTCCACCCTTTCCATCAAACTCTGGTGGTCCACAGTTTTTAAAACCTTTGTAGGTACATTCCCGATGGTACCCTTTGTTAGTCCTCCTTAGATTAATCCCAGCCATTCCCTCTCCAGGCACATAAGCACCATCATCGTTACCAACCTGGTCATCCTGAACATCTTGCTCAACCACTGGTTCTTCAGGTGTGCCTCCCTGATTCCCAGCATGTTCTCCATTGTTCCCACCTGTACCTCCTATTGCGGCCGTAACATGGCCTACAATAGTCGGCAATAAATTAGAAATCATCTCGGCCATCATCGTGGCCATCTCATTATTCTGAGGTTGATCCTTGTGAGGCTCTTCTCTATCTTCACCTCGACCACCCCCACGGCCACCCCGGCCTCCTCACCAACCTCTGCCTCGGTTACCTGCTGATCTCGTTCTAGCCATGCTAAGATAAACACGTTTACTCAAAAATTAGATTCACGATACTTCACAAAAATCACTCTCGCAATTTTTATCACTATCATATGCGTATAACTTCTCAACGCCTCTACTTTTTAATTAACAATTTTCACTTACTAATCACCGCATAAATCCATCAACTCAACATAATACGAAAATCACAGAAACATAAACATTTATAGTTAAATATGGTCCGGGTCTAATTCCTACCTTTAATATGCCTTTGATGCTTATATATAGGGTGTACCAGCGGCTAACCCATCACATCTTAGATATACTAAAGGCATATCGGGATCCGGTTCCGAAATATTCTCGATATCTTGGTAATGCTTATATATAAGGTGTACCAGCGGCTAACCCACCACATTACCAATATACTTAAATATTTCAGTTTACCTTCCATACCAACTACGCATGCGCAATCCATGATACCAATAACTTACATATGGCATCACATAACCGTAGAACCGTTGATCTGGCATTTGTATGGTATCGCCATACCGTACTAGGTTATTGCCATCACTTCACTTTGCAAAATATAATTAAACATTTACATACATCATAATCAATTCAACAAGCCCACACTCACACACAATTACCACTTTACACACACTTACACACACACACACACACCCCCATACAACTCAATCATCATTACTCAACCACACAGAAACA
This sequence comes from Solidago caesia, assembly GCA_028566075.1. Taxonomy (NCBI): domain Eukaryota; kingdom Viridiplantae; phylum Streptophyta; class Magnoliopsida; order Asterales; family Asteraceae; genus Solidago; species Solidago caesia. Next base: position 4,326 of record JAOXNX010076141.1, read on the forward strand.
CACAGACATCATAGCAAAACCCATTGTATTCCAAACTTACCTGACCACACAGTAATGATTCCCTGATTACTCTATAGCATATTATGCATATAACAAGGATGTAACCTTTAAGAATCATGTGAACATACACTTATCCAAATTTCACGCATTGCAAGCATAACATCCTATTATGCGTGCTATATGAGGTGCTTAGATTATAGACTAGGCAAAACCACCTAATTCTCTATAACCACGGCTCTGATACCATTCTGTAACAGCCCAACAAGGTGGAAGTGTGTGATGCTACATTAAGTACAGCATGACTTGGACATAGAGCAATGCTACATGAAACAAGATTTCCCATTGAAATCAACAAAATAATACAAAACAACATACGAATCCACAAAGTTCACAACGTTTACAATGCATAATCTAGTGCGTGATTACAAACGCTAAACCCCTCATGAAGGGTGCCTTCGAGTCCGTCCTCGCGGAAATGAGAAAGTCAATCAAGGAAGCGCCACATAATGCGCATATCCCTGAATGTAGCTAACAAAAAATGCACAGCTTCCTCGATCAAAGTCCGACTCTATCATCATCACGCCTGATTCCTTGGATTCACCTGATTACCTGAAAAGTGTACTAGAGTTGTCAGCATTATGCTGGTGAGTTCGCAGGTTTAAGTTAACGAAAACAAGTTTGTGCCGATATACCGATTGTGTACAACATAGAAGAGCTATAGAGATTTACTTACAGTAAGTCGCGCACATAGTATAGCACATAAAGAATCTCATCACTGAATACTCATCAATATCAACAACAAATAACGATTATCACTCATCAACAACATAATCAAAAATAAACAACTCATAATACGATAACCACGAATTACCTACCAGTCCACTCGGGACGTACAGACCACCAGTCCACACGGGACATACAGAAACCACCAGTCCAATTAAGGACGTATAGATACCACCAGCCCAATTAAGGACGTACAGATACCACCGGCCCAATTAAGGATGTACAGAGCATAGATGTGCCGAGGAATCTCCTCGCGTGGCACTTACTAAAGTAAAACTATACTACAACATATATTGTACATTAAAAACTACCGACACGGTTGAGTACACTTTTCACCCGAAGAAAACTGATAAAAATGGGGCTACGAAACTCACCTGACCGACGATCAATAACAGAACAGAACAATGTACTCAGCAAGTACACAAATGAACAGATCAGAGCGAACAAGCTACTAGTACAACAGACTAGTACTAACAGATCAACGTCTTAATCACTTGAACTTATATCATAACACATATGATATCAGAATTCCACAGAATGAACATATATGTTTAACTATTAGTCTCCTAAGAAATGCCATTAATCAGAACATGTACGACTCATTAAACGATTAAGTTAAACGAAAACAGAACGTCTTGGAACTTATACATTTATTTTCGGTTACATGGACCGAAAATACTAGCCTTTGACCTAAATTGACCTGACCAAATTTGACCCTCCTTTGACCGAAATTGACCAGGCTTGACCAAATCTAGCTTTGACCGAATTTGACCTCTGTTGACTGAAATTATCAAGCTTTGACCGAATCTGAATGAACCGAAATTAATCATTTGAAACCGAATCCAACTTAACCAATTTTAACAACTTAACAGGACTTAACGGAACCTAACAGAACCGAATCCAGATTACCGAAAATCACAACCCTTGACCGAATCTAACTGAATGCGTTTAACAATCTACAAACAGGACCGAATCCAATGTTTAAATCCTTCTTTTGAACACTTAATTCTGACCGAATTTGATCATGAATTATGATCATTTTCGGTCTCAACATTAAACCCAAAACAACACTTTTTTGTCTTTTACTAGAAAAACTAGTAAAACTTGAATAAACTTTATAAAAATGCATAAGTTTTGCTATACAAAAACTTATTTCAACTTAAAAGAAAGCATAAAGTTTGCTTAAAATACATAAAACTATACTGTACCTTTGATAAAATCACTTCAAGCAAGAAGATTTAACTCTCTTTTTGTAGTACTTAGAACCAAAAATATTAAGAATTTAGAGAGAATTGATGAACTTTCACACACACTAGTTTGATACAAATGAGAGATTTTGCATGAAAATACATATATATGTTGCACCAAAATGTGACACCTAGCTAATGACTCATCATTAACTAAGCCATTTCAAGACAAGTGTAAAGCACTAGTGATTAAATAATAAACATTTGAGTTAGTGGTAAATCTCATGCACTTCCCCACTTAAACTGATTTTCGGTCAACCATAGCTATTTTTGGTCAACATGACCGAAAATAATACTTAACAACATGATACTCGCGAGATAACTTTTTTATGGCATTTCATTAGTTACTAATATCTGTTAAACATATAAAGATCTAACTCGAGTTTACACTGATCAACACTCGAGAAAACGTGCTCTGAACATAACTTACAACAATACCAGTCTCACAAGACTAACAGATCATGACTAAAGATCAACAGATGAACATATGAACGGAACTGAACGTACGACTCGTGAGGGTTGTCACATTCTCCCCCACTTGAGAGAATTTCATCCTCGAAATTAGAGTCGACTTCACAGGAAAAGTTGTGGATACTTTTCCTTCATATAATCTTCACGTTCCCAAGTAAACTCCGGACCATGCTTTGATCTCCAACGAACTCTGACCAACGCTACATGACTATGTCGTAAATGTTTAACACTTTGATCCATGATCTCGATCGGCTCTTCAGTAATCTGAAGATCATCGCTTATCTAAACATCACTGACGGGGACAACTGTTGGCACGTCCGCCAAATACTTTTTTAGAACCGACACGTGAAACGTATTATGAACATTGTCAAGCTCCGGTGGCAATTTCCATTTGTACGTAACAGGACCTACACGTTGAATGAGCTCCATTGGTGGAGTACATTAACATGTAATGCTTCTGAATTGTCCTTTTGTTTTTTTGCCATTTCGGGTGAAAGAGAAACCTATAAATGGACTTACACATTCTTATATTATTCCGAAAGAGGATAGAACAAATCACATGTTCTGTTGCTTGTCAGTTATATGGCCCATTGGGACCAGGTCTTCTCTTTCACTTTCCCGCTTAGTTTTGACTAATTACAAATAGTGGATAAGATCAATACATCATCTTCTGAAATGGCTCGCTGAGAACACACCGCAGCGAGCATGTCTTCGTTAGCGAATCTTGGTCCTAACAATCTCCCCCTATTCGCTGAGGAGGACTTGTTGGATAGTTGTCTTGAACACACAAGAATTTGAAGACATATCAGCGAGGACTTGTTGAATAGTTGTCTTGAACACACAAGAATTTGAAGACATATATTTTTTAAGTAGTTGCCGATGTATATATCACTTAGATAAATATTACAAAAGGTAAAAACCAAACTACATTTACATATTGCCTATCTAATCCCAAACGAATTCCTGCTTTGCATGGATGTAGGCTGGATCATTTCCTCTTTCAGGCTTCACAGCTCCTAATCAAGAAGAGTAATAATTCTTTGATCATTCGCTGTCATTATGTATCCTTTACAAAGATCCCACAAAAATTTAGTGGAGGCCTTGTTGATGTCAGCAGTCCTCAAGAAAAGATGATGGCCATGCACGTTGGTAAAGTAGACTACTTGATTCCAATCGTTGAACATGCCATCAATAAAAGTAGACCTTAGAGGCCGAGAGAGGTCGAGGACAACATCACCATCAATTGGTGGCATCGCTGAGGAAAATAAGAGAGTAGCAGAAGGAGCACATCTCTTTGATGGCAGTCTGGGTGGTGGAGGAAGGTTTTGAAGAACACTGAATAGGGAGTCCTTGACTTTGTATTTTCTTTCCAGTCTTTGGACTTTCTTCAGTTGTTCTTTACATATATCTTGTAGCTGATGAAAGCTAGGAGCCTTTTTGTCTTTGATTATCTTGTACACTTCTATCCACTCAGTGGGACCAAGGCTCTCAGCGTTCACACCATCTATTCTCAGCACCCTATCCACACCATGTCTTCTCAGCCGAATATTTGTGCCACGCTGAGTCTTGAAAGCTTTGATAGCAACGATGGTCTCTGTCCTTTTACGAAGAACCCTGGTGCTGAGGAAAAAGTGTTTTCCTTTTGCATATTTCTCATTCAGCTGGGCTGAGTTTGCTGATTACGAGCATCAACAGACCTCAACCGTCGATCCATATGTCGAGATTGCCGAGAATCGGCATTGACAGACACAACGTGCATTCTTTGAGGTACAATTTCCTCAGCATGCTGAGCCACTGGTCTGGTTCGCTGAGAAATGTTGTAATCATAGGGAATGGCAACACCACTTCTTTTGAAGGGTTCATAAGCCCGCGAAGGAACGCTAAGTGGTTGCGCAGTACATAGTGTGTATCCATCACTTGAAGCTTCGCCTTCAAACCTTTTAGAAGGAGAGTACTAAACTCTTCTCTCATTGGGCATCATATCAATGATAGGAGCATTGAAATAAGAGAAAGTATTGCTGCTTGATGCTTTGCTTCTACCAGCAGAGCTAGAGGATTCAACATTACTGTCTTGAGAAAGTGGGAGAGAGGATGAAGGAGAAATAATTTGTGATTTCACAAAGTAGTACTTCTTCATTTATTCAGTAGATACGACATTGCTAGTGGGAGTAGTGAATTCTGGTGGGCTGCCTCAGTGAACATTTCAGACAAAGTGACAGTAGTTTGATAGTCACCACCCAGCATTGCCTGAACTTGAGCAAGCACTTGTTCACTGAGACACTTTTGATTTAGATTGGAGGCCTTGGACCAAGAAGTCACTATTGCTTGTAGATTGGCGCCCTCAGATTTAAGTTTTTCATTGTTCAGCTGTATTGTCTGATTAAGAAGTTCTTGAGACTTGAGCTGAACGTGGACATTTCTGAGATCCTTTAGCTTCTCATTCTTTTTACTTAACTCAGCACTTACTGAGTCATAGCTAGCTTGAAGATAAGATCTCAGTGATTCAACGAATTGAATATCACAAGATAGAGACTTAATAAGGTTAGCCTTGTTTTCATTATGCAGCTTATGCATATACCTTTTTGACGGTGATGTTGACCCACTGACTTGAGGCAACTTGATCTTTAGTAAGTTGATTATCATCAGCAAGTTCCAAGAGACACATGGCATCCACATACTCTGCGTTGTCTGAGTCATCAGAGTCAGCCAGTCATGTTCTTCAGCAATAAGTCCTTTTACAGGAGTCTTGGCTTCATCGATCTCATCTAGCTTATCCTTGAGCTCATAATACTTTTTCTTGTATTCATCAGCAGGCTTTATAGTATTGGGCTTAGCAGTAGTGAGAGTTGGAATAGCAACTCCAAACTCTTTTTTGATAATGCCCTTTACGACCGCACTTCCATCATTTCTCTTGTGACTTATCTATTGTTGGCTTGTTAGTAGATGTTAATCTATGGTTACTCCATTTCTTGGAGTACCTTTTGCTAGCAATTAGTGCAAATTGCATAAAGTCAGAGAACATCTATTGTCTCTCTTCATGATCAAGATCATCGACAAGAGCATGTATAGGAGAAGGGGTGACATAGCTGTGACCATTATTAAAGTTAATAGGCTCAACAGATACTAGAGAAAGTGGGTCGCTGACAGAGTAAGCAGAAGAAAGAGTAGAAGTAGTAGAGGAAGAGGATGAAAACCCAGCATGTCTTCTTGCTTCAGTCTTAGCTCTAAGGTTTTTAGCTAGTGCTCTTTCTTCAAACTGAAGAGTACCATAGAGAGACTCTAAGTCAAGAGATTTGATT
>JAOXNX010076160.1:0-10124 GCA_028566075.1 Solidago caesia
AACAAAAGGGAGTGAATACAAAGATTGGGTATGTACTATGAAGATGGTGTTATATGTGAGTTTTTATGTATTTATTTATTTTATTGCACACCATGTGTTTGTCAAAATTTCCATATGAAGAGCAAACTTTTATTTTTATTAATTAGATCCATATTTTTCATGCATATTAATTGTTTGATAAAATGCTTCAATGAATATTGGCAGTGTAACTCCGGCGGCATTATCCCGGAAAATATCATCAAATTTGAAAGTTTAGGTAAAAACAAGGAAAGGTAATCGAAAGCTCTGGTACATTACATTGTTTTTTTTTAAACAAAAAAAATGAAAAATGATTCCATTAAAAATGATTAAAACAGAGGAATTTTTGTAATTTTGATATTTTAAAAAACAGATGTGAGCAAGAATTTTTTTTTGAAAAACAGAGGACTTTTTGTAAAATCATAGATGAGATGTTCTCTTCATTTAATCTTCATCCACATGCTTCTTCACATAGTTCCATACTCCAAGCTGACCCGGCCTAAGCTGATCAGCCCAAGCTGACCCGACTCAAACTGATCAGCCCAAGCTGACCCAGCTGACCCATTTCACTTTTTTTTTTTTTGGTTTAATGGGTTTGTTTATAATTCTTTTTATAAATTAAAAGTACATATATGTATATATGTATATTAAAAGTACATAATAATTTTTTCCCCTTCTAATGATTGATATTATGTTGTAATAGTTGTAATAGTTAGTACAGCGAAATTAAGTATAATTTGTATGAAACTTTGCGAAAACGGAAATATTGCATTCTTGGAACAACCTAAATTTTGATTGGTTGTTTTATTTTTATGGAGAGATTATAATCTTAATGAGGTATTCAATCTGTTATTTATATGTGGGTGTGTATCTTAATGAGATTATAACGACTCTTGTGCTTTCTTTATTATTGTAGTCAATTAGTCCCAATAAGGTCGGAGGCGATCTTGAGAACACCTCTTAAACACGGAGATAAGATTAGACTTCTTTGTTGCCGCTAAAGTGATGTGTGTATAAGTAAAGTTTGGTAAAGATATCAAGAATCTTCAAATTTTAACCTTTTTTTCTACATCAGAGTTTGTTGCTCATGATATTAAACTGCTTGATATATGTACAGGTAAAGAATATATTGGCTCAGGAGTTGATCGCGTGAATGTAAACTTGATATATGAAAAACTTATTTCTTTAAATAGAGGTTATGTTGAAGTTAGCATAGATCAGAGGTATGTGAAAAACTTATTTCTTTAAGTGGAGGTTATGTTATACATCCTGAATTACACTTGCAGCTTACAAGACAGAGGAACAAAAAATGCTTTTGCATAGAAAAAAAACATTGGTAATGTTTGATATACATATAAATTGATACATATAAGAAAAAAAACATTGGTAATGTTTGATACATATATTTGATTATTAGTTGAATATCTGCAAAAACTAATTGTTTAGTCTACTATCTTCATGTTTGTTGAAGTCTTTATGTAACTCTATATTTTTATGCGTTTCAGGTGTGACGGATGAATGACAGTGCTAAAACGCCAGTCCCCAAGGAGGACATTGGTAAATTTTACAGTGGGGATTACATTGACCTTTACACCTATGATTATAATGAACGAAAAAAAAAAGGTTTTGACTATTTACAGTGGAGATACTTCAGATTCTTTTATTTTTGTTAATATTAATATAATATCCATTTGAGGTTAATATTAATATAATAAACCGATTTTCATGTATGAGTTCTGTTTTAGTAGTTTGTCACTAGCAATTATTTATTATTAATTAATTAGTAGTAGTAGTATAAAGTCTCATGATCTAAAGGGTTTATTTTTTCTTATAAGTTATTGTCTGCTTAATGTATAGCCAACAAGTGTAACACTAAACTGTATTCAGATTTTGTGTGTGTATAATATATATGTAATCTTTGTAACAATGTATGCACTTTCTATTATATTGCCTATTTGGAAAACTTTATATTCATTAAGGTCTCTTTGCATTTGATTATAGTGTTACAAATGGCAAAACATTTATCGACAATGACTTTCATGATGTTTATCTCGTGACAACATCAGAGCCGAATCCTTTGGAAGCTTTTACCCTTCAGGTGACAATTTATCCAGTCTTTATATACTTGAGTAGCAACTGATAGCATCTAACAAAAAGGGGACGAATGATTTGAACCGTTACTTAAATCTTTTTAACTGTGGCTAGATACTTAAATTCAAATTTTCTTTCTCTTTTTTTTAGGAAAAGATTTGTGCTGAATATTTATGGATTAAACTGCACTTGGGGTGAGAATAGGTATTTAGGTGGTAGATGTCATTTCCGGTGTTCCTCTTTGTTAGATCTCATGCTCACCGGGGAGAGAATGTAATTTTTATCTATGTAAGCTCAGTTTTTCATTTCTTTTTCTTATGGTGAGGAATTTTGCAACAATGACTCATGAAGTTGACCAAGGAAGCAGTATTTGGTAGAACCTTATTTTTTTTAATGACAAGTTCCTGTTCTATGAAAGTCTTATCTATCTTATTCCCTTTTAGTGCTTATAGGATGTGTTTATATGTCAGAAGCATAGCTTTGAAGTAAAGGTCTGGACATGTTGTGTTATGTTACCAATTACTTTTTAGTAAGTGAAGACACTGACAGGTTTTTTGAGAATTATTTAACAGTCTGCCAAATTGGAAAGCTCCATAAGGAACCTAAGGTAAGTTCTTGATCCTTAGGACTTCATCAAGACTTTATACATTTCCTGTTTTATCTTGTCATTTAATTTTCAGAAATGGTGGCTGAGTAATTAAGCAGAGAAAGATGCAAACATCAAACTTAATCCGATATCGATTTTCATGAAGGTACAAAACAGGCTCCAAATTAGTCAGTGTATGTATGTATATACGTATGTATTAGGTGGAAAGTGTCCCGACTATTTTTATGTTTGGTGCAAATAAATAACTTTTCATGCGTCAATAAGACTACAAACAAGTATAGGTTACCTCTTTATTTGATATCCAGTGGTTATATGCCGCAGAGTATCTGATGGAAGGCACCATTTCAATCAAGATAGATGTCTTTGGTTTTTGTGTGTTGTTGCTTGAGATTGTAAGTAGCAAAATGAATCATGGGAGTTGTGATGTGGAACTACCGCTCAATCTTCTTGGACACGTAAGTCACTCCTTTCTAAGAACAATTTTCAACATTGTGACACATTCCAACTTCAGTCTCTAATGTTTAAACTGATTTAGGGGAATTGTGGAACGAAGGGCGAGGTTTGGAGTTGATGGATCCAGTCTTAGAAGTTTCGAGCACCATCTTTAGTTTTGTTTGCTTGATTTTCATTTGGTATGACATTGACCACAAGTTTTTTACAAATGTATTTTTACTCAAAACATCATTATTTTACCTTATTGTAAATACATATAAATCTATACATCCTGAATTAAGTGTGATCAAATGTTGCCAATTTAAATTAAGTAGTGTCAATATGTATATTGAATATGTATATCGTCTGTATTTTACTTTTTTTGATATGGTAATTGTAATAGGGTAAATATGTATATTTATATGGTATATATATCGTTATTTTACTATGTGTGAATAGGCCGAAGGGGTCTACGAATAACTCTATTATTGATTCATGTATGAGAAAATATATATGTTATCCCGTTCATATATATATATATATATATGTGTGTGTGTGTGTGTGTATATCTATTATGTATATATTTATAATCCATTTCTTTCGTTGATTTCTATTATTTTGCGAATAGCTCGAAGCTTTCTATCAATAGTTCTATTTTTGTTTTGTCAATGATTATGGTTTTTGTGTGTATTAGAAAGTCTTTATACCATCTGTGAATAGGTCGAAGGGGTCTACGAATAACTCTATTATTGTGCGAATAGCTTGAATGTTCCCATTTATAGTTCTATTATTGTGTATGCAGTATACACTTTTGTTTTGTCAATGATGATGATTTTTATTTTTAATTTGTTTTTACTATGCGTTAATAGGTTGAACATGCTTTTACTATACAAAAGTTTATGAATACGTTGAAGATGTTTAAAATAAAAAAAAGTAATCTTATTTAAATATTCATTTTTTTTACCTTATTGAAAATACATAAATCAAAGTTTACAAAATCATTTAATTGCATTATTTCATCTCTTTTCATTTTGTAAAACGAAACATTTTCTTCATCCTTACTATTTTCATCGTTAATAAAAACTTAATTCCGCAACCCCACCTATCAGGCGGGATATCGATCTAGTATTAGATCTAAAAGGCTCGATTTAAGTTACATATATATAACCACAAGAATGAGATACATATCACCAGCATATGTCACACACGGTTATTTGTCAACTAAGGTGATATCTTCCATTACGACATTAATTGGCCCATTTACCATTTGAACCCGCAAGAGCGATTTGGTTTGCAAGAAATTAAGTGTATCATATAGACAAGGTACTTGAACTTTTTTTTTTTTTTTTTTTCAAAGTTATTTTCGATTCAGACATGTTGGAGACAATTTTAACCAGGGATTTTCTGGACCTCCAACCCCCTCCTCATAGAAAATTCCTTTGAGATGAGAAACCCAAGGCTCGAACCTGAGACCTTTGGGAAAACTCACCCCCGGGGCCCACAAGGTAGAACTACGTCTTATTTGTTGTACCTTCATAGCGATTTGGTTTGTTAATTTAATGGTGGAAACATTTTTTTTATAACCTTGGTCCTACATATACTCATGCTGCTTACCGCATGTGTAAATTTGATTCTCCATTTGGCGTCTTTTTCTTTTTCTTTGTTTTCTAGTCTTGATCCCAACACGAGTAATCCTGTGTGAAAATGGATACATTAATACATTAATAAACCCATCACCCGAATCAAGTGGTTTCTCTACTGCCCATAACATTATAAACTGAACATGTATAATATTATTTTACCTTTTTGTAGCCCCAAGTTTTGATATTATCCTGGGCTAGGAAGGATACACCACCCCCTAACCTTTCACCATATGGGATCAATGAAAAAACAGTGAACCAAATTATGCTCAATGTCATCATCAACAGCAAGGGCATCATCGCGGGGGCAATAGGATCCCATGGTTGATGAGGTTGACCCGAATAGGTTTATTATCATGTAGTTTAAATATTATGTAGTTTGACATTATAATGAACTTTACTATAAAAATTTATTAATAGATGTTATGCAATTAACTTTTTTCTTAAACTTCAGACCATTTTTTTGAGGTTATTAGACGAATGCCCGCACGATGCAGTGGTGATGGTGGTGGCGGCGGCGGTGGTAGTGACGGTGTGGTGGTGGCGGCGGCGACGGCGAGTAGTGTAAGCTACTAATGTAAATGTTATTGATGTTAAAGGGGGGTAATGTAGTTATTTTAGGAGTTGGAGGTAGATGTTGTAAATTAATTTCATTAAGGATATTATACGTATATCAAGTGGAGATTTTGAAATAATAAATAAAATAGAGGGATATTTTGGATAGTTCAAACTTGTAATTTGAGGGGAAAAATGGGAGGGTGATGCTTTATATATTAGTATAGATAGTAATTTATTAATGTTTCTATTTTGTAACATTAAGTAAGTCACTCTCATGGAAATTTTAAGGTCCGCTTACCCAACATCTTTACTCCTTATTAAAACAACAACCCATCCCCATTTTTCAATTTTCAGCTTTTGATAAGACCAATATACCCCTATACTTTATTTACTAATTTAAATATCTCTACCTAATTTACCTATAATACCCTTAATGAAATTATTTACAACATACATGCCTCAACCCTTAAAAATAACTACACTACCCCCTTTACATCAATAACTTTTAAATTAATAACCACACTGCTACTTCCACCGCACCGCCGCCACCCGTCACCGCCGCCACCTATCGCCATCATCCTCCACCGCTGCCACCACCACACCACCGCTATCACCGCCGCCGTTTTGCGCGGGTTCCCTTCTAGTCTTATAAAAGTAGTATAATGGAAACATTAATATTGGATCATGGATCAAAGAGTCCATTTTTGGATTCTTTTGAAATTTTTGGTCTTTTAAAATTTAACCACCAAAATGTTGACATTTTTTTTTGCCCCCTTGCTATTTGGTCTTTTATATTTAGGTTACTTTAGGAACAGTAACCATGTGGGTCCCATTAAAATTTTTTATTCTTTTGGTTTTAACATACAGGCTCCACCATCGCTTTCAATTTTTTTAAATAGTTTTAGCATGCGGGTTACATAAAATAGCTATAAAGATAACCAAAAATTGAGTTGTGTCGAATGATCAACATAGTGTACAATACTAGAATAGCTATACAGATCACTTACAGTAAATGTGCACATAGTATCGTACAAGAATCTCACATAAAAGTTGTCCGAAAGTTCACACCACACAAACAAACAAACAACCACATTAACAGCAAACACACATAGAGTCAATATAAACTATAAGTTTTCCAATAGCTCACAAGTCCCGAAAAGGGATGCACGGCTGGCGAATTGCATCATGTTTACATCTAATACTTCACCAATAGCTCACCAGTCACATGAGGGACGCACATCCGGTGAATAGTATCATGTTATCCCGTATAGAGTCAAGAGTCGAATCAAGGTGACTATGTGCCGGGAGGAGGTACCGTGTGGCACTCATATAAGTATTACTATGCATTTCTACATATTGTACTAAAAAGTTTATCGATACACCATTTAGAAAACCGAGTACACTTTCCACCCCAAATCATAGAAAACAGGGGCTGTGAAACTCACATGTCGATTGCAAGAATCTAGTTCACAATGTAGTACCGTATCTAGCTCACGCGAGTAGTCTGAACGTCTAATCTGTCGACAATTCAAACAGTAAGTATCTGGATCAAATCAAGTTATTCTAGTCCAACTAGTGTCCTAAGAAATGCCATTAATTTATTACCGTTTAAACGTCTTGTTAACTTTGTTATGTCATCTTGTTATTCTCGTCAATTATCCATTTAATTTACAAGTTACATTCTATTAGTTTGCTAATAATAAATTAAAATGTAACAGGTTTACATTGTCCAATTTTTTTTTTTTTTTTTGTGGATCAATGTGTGATATTCCGAATCCTCATTACCATTCAGCCATGGATGCTTAGCGGGTCATAGTGAATGACCAGATTCCGAACTGAACTAAGAGCGCTTTCTTCTCATAAAAGGATATGTTTTTAGTAATTTAATTTTTAATAATCATAAAAGCTAAAAAATGTTAATTATAATTAAATTAAGTATTTAGTAAAATTTATTCTTTTACGAAAAGATAAAAAGTTTAAATTAGTGATGAAAAAGAAAAAAGTGTAAATTAATAAGACTTTTTCTATAATTATAGACTAGATTTAGTCCCGTGTCAAATACATGGGAGGTTAACAACATTTTAAAATAAAATGAACTATTAAATAAATGCAAATAAAAAAACCTTATAAATTCAAATTTAAAAATATAAGAAAAACCAAACTGATAATTTAAACGTAAGAAAAAATATTTTTTTGTGGAGATATGTTTTTAGTAATTTAATTATTAATAATCATGAAAAGCTAAAAAATATTAATTATATTTAAATTAAGTATTTAGTAAAATTTATTCTTTTACGAAAAGGTAAAAAGTGTAAATTAGTGATGGAAAAGAAAAAAATATAAATTAATGAGACTTTTTATATAAATATTAACATAATTAATAATTAAAAGTGTTATTTATATTTAAATTAAGTATTTGGTAAGATTTATTCTTTTATGAAAAATTCAAAAGCATAAATTAGTGATGAAAAACAAAAAAGTGTAAATTAATGAAACTTTTTCTATAATTATTAACATAATTAATAATTAAAAGTATTAATTATATTTAAATTATGTATTTAGTAAGAGTTATTCTTTTCTTAAAAAGGTAAAAAGTGTAAATTAATGATGAAAAACAAAAAACTTTAAGTTAATGGACTTTTTCTATAATTAATAATTAAATTTTTTTTGTGAGCTCAAATTTTCTAATTTATAATTTTAATTATGACACATGTAAAATTAATTTTAAGGTCAATTAAACTTTTTGATTGGTTAATAAGTGATTAGGTCAGTTGTCCATTTATTTGTTATAAATCAATTATATTCTATTTTAGGTTATGTTTTCCACTAATATTTGTGTTGACTTGAGTATATATGACATCTTTTTGCTGGAAACATTTAATATATATTAGATCTAAAAGGCTCGATTTAAGTTACATATATATATATATAACCACAAGAATGAGATACATATCACCAGCATATGTCACACATGGTTATTTGTCAACTAAGGTGATGTCTTCCGTTACGACATTAATTGGCCCTTTTACCATTTGCTTACCGCATCTGTAAATTTGATTCTCCATTTAGCGTCTTTTTTTTTTTCTTTGTATTCTTGTCTTGATCCCAACATGAGTAATCCTGTGTGAAAATGGATATATGAATACATTAATAAACCCATCACCCGAATCAAGTGGTTTCTCTACTGCGCATAACATTATAAACTGAACATGTATAATATTATTGTACCTTTTTGTAGCACCAAGTTGTGATATTATCCTGGGCTAGGAAGGATACACGAGCCCCTAACCTTTCACCATATGGGATCAATGAAAAACAGTGAACCAATTATGCTCAATGTCATCATCAACAGCAAGGGCATCATCGCGGAGGGCAATAGTATCCCATGGTTGATGAGGTTGACCCGAATAGGTATATTATCATGTAGTTTAAATATTATGTAGTTTGACATTTTAAATGAACTTTATTGTAAAAATCTATTAATAGATGTTATGCTCCTTAAACTTCAAACCATTTTTTTGAGGTTATAGTAATTTATTAATTTTTTATTTTGTAACATTAGGTATGAGTAAGTCACTCTCATGGGAATTTTAAGGTCCGTTTACCCAACATCTTATAAAAGTGGTATAATGGAAACATTAATATTAGATCATGGATCAAAAGAGTCCATTTTTAGATTCTTTTGATCGCTTTGGTTACGTATTAGTGTTGGGACATGTTGCATACGTATGTAATCATAAGAATACTTGTATGAGAAAATAACTTCAATACCCAAATTTAAAGGAAAATATATCAATTTAGCAACAAAAAAAAATAAAATGATTTTCACAAAATACCTAACAAAATCGCAATAAAAAGACAAAATCTCAATGAGATTTACAAAATCGCAATCAGATTTTCAAAGTCGCAATGAAATTTACAAAATCGCAATGAGATTTTGAAAAATCGCAGTAAGATTTTGGAAAATCGCAATGAGATTTTCAAAATCGCAATGAGATTTTGGAAAATCGCAATGAGATTTTGGAATCGCAACGAGAAATTGAGAATCGCAACGAGAAAATGAGAATCGCAGCGAGAAATTGAGAAATCGCAACGAGAAATTGAGAATCTCCACGAGAAATTGAGAAATCTCCACAAGAAATTGAGAATCTCCACGAAATATTGCGAATATCAACGATAAATTGAGAATTGAGAATTGAAATATTGCGAATATCCATAAGAAATTGAGAATTTTCCAATATCTCATTGCGATTTTGTCTTTCTCATTGCGATTTTAACAACTTGAATTCAATAGAACCTAATAAGTTCAATAACAACGTAACTTCAATACTTTTTTCTTTCTTCTGTTTTACGTTTACCCCAAATTTGATCCGACTTATCTTCAAAATCAGCGTATTCACTAAGATCAAAACCTTCAAAGTAACTATTACTTACATTTTTATCTGTTGGCTCATCATCACCTAAGTCTTTTATTCGAAAACCTAAATTTGGGTCTGTAAACTGATTGAGATTTGGATTATCAAGGAAAAATTGTGGATTTTGAGATTGTTGCAAATATTGAAGAGGTTGGATACTAAAATGAGTTGGATGTGTTTGCAAAAGTGGTGGAACAAAAAATTGTTAGTGATGTAATTGTGGTGGAATCATGAAATTCTGATGCTGATAATAGGTACCTTGTTGTACATTGTAATCACCATAAAGGGGGGTTGAAGAACTGAGTTGATTACTTCCGGTTCCTGACCCAATTTCACTACTTTTAGGTCCAACAACATACAATG